>CAJNDS010002586.1:30000-115000 GCA_905221605.1 Symbiodinium natans | reverse complement strand
ATATAGGCCTTGGATTGCGTCCGAGTTGCGAGGGTAACAACCGTAACTTTAAACCCGCGCTAGCCCTAGGTTGTGTTTCGGACACATCCCAACGTGTCGGGGCCACGCCGCCCCTAATTAATTAGTGGAGAGAGGTTGATTTCTTGGGGTCTTTTTGTTGGGGCTCTTTTTTGTGGAGGATTGGGGTGGAGAGGAGGCGGTTGACAAGGGGAGAACGAGCGAGAGCGCCGCAAGCAAGAGAGAGTGAGTCATCGGAGTCGCGAAGCACTGCTTCCCCACAAGGCCCATACAACATGGGTGTACATGCGGCGACTGCAAGGAGGTTTGCGTTCACACGCACGTATTCACACAAAACCTGTCAGCCGAAGTACAAATCAGGCTACAAATTCCAAACTGTTTGTCCGCAGCGCATGAAGGCTTTCAGTGTCGCAAGCTACCTGTAGGGATGGCGCTGTGCCGGGATTGTGAGGCACATGCGTTGCATGGGCAAGCGTGCTGAGAATACGCTGGGCGCAATTCTATATGCAGCCCCAAAAACAGCAAACAACGGCGCCCTTGGCAAAAGTCACAAATCCGGCCCTCACATATTCAGCAGCAAGAGAACAATCTATCAAACAAGACCAGAGCAAAAGATCTTTCCTAAAACACAAGCTGCGAATTGTTCCCCTACTAGCAGACCACAACGCTAGAAAGGCACATCGAAGTCGTTTCCCTACGCACGACTCTTGTTTCCTCCTATCCTACCCTCTTGTTACTCTTCCTATACTGTGTTGCTCGCGCTAGTCTTTTGTTGCTCTCTTACACTTATACTCTTATCGTCTTCACTCTTATTATTCGTAGTAGTCTTCTGAGGACTGCACGGCTATTGTTGCATTGAATTTGCTTTTCTTGCCATTCTTATTGTTGTTACCGTTACGCGTGCTATTCTTTCTATTATCGCCATTCTTGCTTTTCATACCCTAATTCGATTTTTGACTCTAGGACAACTGGCCAAACTTTGTGTTCAGGCATTGTGCACGCCGACGTGAAGTTGGAGAACATACTCTTGGACGGCGCTGGCTATCCCAAACTCATCGATTTCTCAGAGGCATGGAGTTCACCAGCCCGCAGGGGAACCGTGCAATTTGCAAATTATGTTTTGGCTTGGGATGAGTGTGCTTTCCAACACCAGTTCTCTGCCGCAAGCAAAGTATGGATGGTACAGTTCGTTTTATTTCAGGGAGCGCCCAATTGATGTTGTTTTTGTACGCGGGTTGGCCGGACAGCCCTGCTTCCGCAGGCTTGGGATTTAAGAGATGTACGACGTGGTCGTACGGTTCCAGCTTCGGTCTGCGATGCACCAAACCACGGCAGCCACTTAATTGAGCTCACAGTGACTGGCCAAGGGCTCGCCTCTGAACATTGCGCCCGAAGTCTTGTTGGATGAGGCTGGATCTCAAAGTTGCCAACATGTCCAAGCAAGACAGCGTTCACGTGTACTGGGTAGCTTGCAGAGGCACGGTGCACTCCCCAGCAATGGACAAATGGAGCCTTGGAGTGGTGGCGTACGAGCTCGTGGGCCACTCAGCGCAGTACCGCTGTCAGAGGTTTCAGAGGCGGTCTAGTCAGGTGATGGCACAGCCGCCATTTGGTGCGCAAGCCGTGTGCGTGGAAGAGCGTTGGGCTGAGAACCGGAGCAGAGTTCACCGTTGGCTGGACCTATAGGAGCCGGGTAATCAGCGGGCAAATGGCCGACCAAGGCTTGAGCGGGAGATCTTGGCAGCGCCGCTGCAATGCCCCGAGTGGTCGGGGTCTAAACGGATAGCCGCGGCTTAACTGAGCGTTTTCCTCGACTCATAAGGCTTTGCCCTTCCGCGCTACGGTTGGTGCCCCTGCCCAGCGCTGAGATGGAGTAATTTGTGACAGTGTTGCGCAGAGTCCCGCGCTTAGCTGTGTACAGCGGTATTCCCTGCCCCAGCCTTTGTCAACTATACCCAGGCGCATTTTGAGACGCGAGCCCCCCCCCCCCCCCCATCCTCGGCGTGCATCGTCCCTATCTTTGTTGTGTTATGTCGGTGGATGGCGAGGCTTGCGATTGACGGTTATATTGGTTTGAGCCTTCAAGCCAACTTCAAGCCCACTTCTTCAAGCCTTGTCTTGCCCTAACATGTGGTATTGATGCTTGACTAAGAGAAGTTGTGGCTTGGATGTCTTTCCCGCGGTATGCTACCATGGAAAGCGTGTGATTGATGATGGGTGCTTTTGTTTTTGACGCTTTGATTGATGCTTGTGATTGCTTGGTGCTCTTTCAGTGAGGAGGGCGCCATCAGTTGGCGCGTGCAGAGATGACAATGAACAGACGTCGGAGATGATAATGAAAAGACGTCAGCTGCGAACGCCCGCGATAGGTTCCTTCTTTGCAATCTTTCGTTTCGATACGTTTTTGCTTCAACACGCTTTCAGGCCATTTGCTTGCTAAACTCGTGTTTTCAGATTTTTTTTGGCCCATCACCTCGCCAGTGTCGGCAGTCAAGGGTTTCAGGGCAGCGGAGCTGCCACGTCTTCGAAGCCAGGTGGACCAACTCGACGAGGCAAGGCTTGGAAAGATTTCGGTTGAGGGACTTAAGGGAGTGGGCCACGTGCCTCCGCGCAAGCCTGCTGCTTGCTGGACGCAAAGCGCCAGCTGAAATGTCCAAGATCATCAAGTTCATGGCGTGCCAGGACTGGATGTGACTGGAGATGATTGGAGGGCAAAGTTGCGAGGCCTGGGCCGGTGTAGCTGCAGTAGGGAAGATTACAAGATATCACGGGCACTGTGTCACCTTTAAAAACAATTGTAAGTATACATACTGGTGATTTATCGGTTCCATCAGGTTCAGAATCTGCGACGTTGGATCCTCCTTGCGTATCAACAGGAAGCGAAGTCAATTTGCTTAAACAGCAGCTACCAGCAATACAGGAATAACAAGTTCCGCAGCAAAAGCATTCTAGAAAGCAAAGAAGGCTTACTTTGGCTCAGGCTCAGCACCCATGTGCCACCCGCCGGCGCGCTATATCCCACATGGTGCTTATTGTTCTTGGAAGCTTGCAAACAAGTGTCTCCGTGGGAATTTTGGGTAGTCACCTCCAGGACCATTCCGTGCTTTGGCGCTGCGCCTTCAACTTTGCACATTGTTGTGTGTGGGTGTGTGGGTGTGTGGGTGTGTGTATGTGTATGTGTACGTGTGTGTGTGTGTATGTGTATGTGTATGTGTACGTGTATGTGTGTGTATGTGTATGTGTACGTGTGTGTGTGTGTGTGTATGTGTATGTGTATGCGTATGTGTATGTGTATGTGTATGTGTGTGTATGTGTATGTGTGTGCGCATGTGTGTGTGTGTGTGCATGTGTATGTGTGTGTGTGTATGTGTATGTGTATGTGTATGTGTATGTGTATGTGTATGTGTATGTGTCTGTGTGCGCATGTGCATGTGCGTGTGCGTGTGCGTGTGCATGTGGGTGTGGGTGTGCGTGTGCGTGTGCGTGTGGGTGTGGGTGTGGGTGTGGGTGTGTGTGTGTGTGTTTTTTGCGCAAGGCTGCCAAGTCAGCAGCGAGGTGCGAAGCATTGCTGTTCGGGCCACGGCGTTCGCTCAGCCTGTAGCTCTACCGCCATGTCGACCTGTACATAGCAGACTATGGTAGAGTCAACGCCTAAGCAGTCGGCGCGGCATAGCCCCGACAGTGACAACCACAAAAAAGAGAGGTCTGCCAGCGATGTTTACTCTATAGCATCGCTCTCAGGGGCTGAGAGTGGTGGCGTGGAGAAAGCATCGCTGGCAGGTCTCTTTTTGATACGCGTTGGCAGAAAACAGGGGTCACAATTTCTGCGTCACAGCGCAAAGCTGGCGCAGCACGGAGTCACAGAGTTGATGCAGCAAGGGTACGCCTGTGTCATGCAGTTCAGCGGTTCGAACACATTTGTCAAACATAAAGCGGTCGGATGTAGGGTCGAGATGGAATCGCAGGGAAGCTGCATGTTGAGTTTCCTGAACGCTCTCGAAAGAACAGCGTGGAGCATTCTTTCCCGAAGCAATCGTGTTATTGCATGGTCGCAAGGGATGCTCCATTGCAATGGGTGACAGCTCCTTGCGACGACAGAGCTTGCTTGAGCCACCAGTACTTGCAACGCCTAGACGCAGCATGCGCCATTTCCTGCCAGCTGCTGCGGCTCGATGGCCGATGAAAACTCTGCAAGCCAAGCATGTTTGCGTCTTCGTGACGACATGTAGACTCAGACCCTGTAGAGCACCAGAGCGGATCATCAATACACATCATCTTTTTCATAGACTGGCTTGGCTTGGCTTAAGCCCTGAAGCACATTGAGTTTCAACAGCTAGGCAGCCAAAGGTCTTTCTGTGTCGTCGCTTGGGATGATCCCACCTGCATTCAGATCATGAACACAGTGATCATGTCGTCATCCGATCACGGTAGTTCCAGCTGCACTGCAATGTCTCAAACTGTGGCTATTGGTCCTCCCAGACCGGTGTCAGGGCCTCAATATTGCCAACTTTTGTTTGCTTCAGTTTTGCGGTTCAGTTGTGCAATCTGGTAAGATCTGGCAAGTCTAAGGTCACGAGCTGATTCGTGATCGCTAGATAGGTTCCAAATCTCGGAACCCCAAATCCTCAGCCTGCAACTCCTTGCCACTGCAACGGCCTAACACTCCAGAAATGGGCCACAATGGTTTAAAACTGATTGGGCTGATAATCGGCTGCCGAATGCCGAAGTGGAACACAAACTAGAGGATGTCGCGGCGTCAGCTCTAACAGCGGTCATGAAGCTGGTGGTGATTCAACAACCTGAAGCAGACATCCTTTGAGCATGTTGCCGGCGCTGGGTTTTGGCTTTTTGGTTTGGGGAGCCGCATTGAAAGCGCAGCCAAGCTTCAGAATGTCCCAGCCGAGGAAGCCAGTAGCACGCACTGTATCGCCCCCGCTGCTGAGATCTCGAGTGCCGCGACCTCGGGGGGGCATGTGGACAGCGGTATGGACAGCGGTATGGACATGTTTCTTAAATCAGAATCATTTTGGCACACCTACGGGGCTCCTTGAGGTCGAGGCCTGTCACAACAGCCGTTAGCTTCACAAAAACCCTCTCGAATACCAAATGTCCCTTGCTCTACTGTAGTCTCTACAGGGCATTCCCGAGAGAACCGTGTGCGGCTGCCATCGATGTAGTACCGATGGAACCTGCAAGTCTGCTCCATGTCATCCTGGTCATTCTTCACCTCCCCCATTCCTCGGCATATACGTCTAGGCACTGCTTGTTGTAGAGTCGGTTCGAACATGTTCGAACAACATATTCGAAGCGTACCATCGCATGGACCGCAGCGTCGACCTACAGTGACCACACCGTGTCCCGCAGTTTTCGTCAAGGCCCAAGGCCCTAAGAGCTGGCAAGAATCAGCCAAGAACCCACGAGAACAGCCCTCTCAACCGCAGAGGACCGTGGGAGTCATGCCCGTCCCGACAGGCAGCTGCTCGCTTTGAGTGCGCTTGATTTGGCTGGAAACTGCTTCTTGTAGAGAACGAATTTTAACGAATCCTATGATTGTCGTCGCTTGGCTGTGACGTTTATGGGGGAAGAGGCGCTGTTGCTATGCCGAGCATGCCGACAGCGGTGGCAGGCGGGCCGCAGAAGTTCCTGTGCATTGCTTGCTTGCTAGAAATCCCTACAGATGATTAGTACATCGTACGACGAATATTCACACATACAATGAGTCGTAGATATATATCTACGTACAGACATGTATTTATTCATATACATATATATAAGTATGCATACATATACTTATATACATATGTATGTCTGTATATATATATATATATATATATATATGTCTTTTTATATCTGTGTGTGATCACATGTAGATCTCCCTTATCCTGTGAGGGAGATCGACACACGGAAGCCCCTCTCATCCAAGATAGAGGGTAGCCTGTAAGGTGGGCATCAAGGACCCTATTCAGTGCAGTCATTCTGTCTTCATGACCGACATGACACCTGTTTTGGCTTTCGGGTGTAGTGCAAAGACATGTAAGCATGCGAGTTCCACCAAATCGACCACAGAAGTTGCATCTTGTATTGTCAACAAGATAGCCCGAGCATGTTCGGACAATCATGAGACCTGTAGGGTGGGGTGGGTCGTTTGCACGCACGTGCGCGCCTGCATGGGTGGGAGGGTGGGTCGGTGTGCGTGCGCGTTTATTTTCTGAGCCCGTCGCATCTGTTCATTTTTTCAGATCTGCTCAGGCCCGATCCTATCCGGCTCCATGACGCTTCCTCTAGCAGGTTCAGTGCTGCTCAGCTGAGGAGTCGAATTTGGAGCTTCTGCCATTTCTGCCTGTTGAATTCACCCCCCGAACGAAGAATCTATGATAGGCAATGATAGGAGTATGGCGTCTTGTGCGATCTTTTGTGTAGCTTGCGCCACCATTGCCACGATTGCCGGAAGTGTCGCCTGAGGTTGCTAGGACGATGAACAGCAGCGCTGGCCTGAATCCTGCATTTTTTCTGTGTGACAGAGGTCGGCCCCATTGGCTGGGAGCCACGGGCAGCTGCCAACTGGGCCAGGCAGGGAGCTTAGGGTAAGCTTAGGGGTTTACGGGTTTAGGGACATAGCAGCTTAGCATGACGTAGCCATAGCTCAGCGAGTTCAAGCAAGTAAGGATGTGTTGGATTCATGGCGGTAGCATGGAGTGGCTACCAGCGCTGTACTGTATGGTGCCACAAATTGTGCACTGCAAGCTGGGGATGGGGTACACATCCTTCACCCTGTCCTCGCAAGTCTCCTGAAGAGACTCAATTTGCAAAATGCAAAGTGTGCAACATTCAAGTGTGCAGGAAGTGCTCAGTGCAGCTCCTGCAATTTG
This sequence comes from Symbiodinium natans, assembly GCA_905221605.1. Classification (NCBI taxonomy): domain Eukaryota; class Dinophyceae; order Suessiales; family Symbiodiniaceae; genus Symbiodinium; species Symbiodinium natans. Next base: position 108,113 of record CAJNDS010002586.1, on the reverse strand, counting down.
AGCACTGCCCAAGGCCAGCAGACGCCGATCCAGGGCTCATCATTGAAATGCCCACCCGGCGCTCCAAACGGCTCTCCGGCAGCCTCAGGCACGCGGTTTGGGCCCATTTCTGGCTGGTTCCCGCGCTGTCCGTTGTGAGAGCTCCGTGTTCTCTGCGTTTTCTCAGATTTCGAATTGCTGAGGCAACCGCCTACAGAGAGCTAACGCAGAGAATGCAGACAAAGAGGGCGAGAGATAGAGAGATGTTCTCAGAAAGAGAGAGAGAGAGAGAGAGATCGACACACAAACGGGGGGGCCACCCCGGACGAAATACCCACACCTGACACCCTACCCTGGCAACCCCCTCCACACCAACCACACACCACCGAGCACGCACAACACCCACCACACCCACCGTCACAACACCACCACACCGGTCCTGGAGGGCAAGGGGGACAAGAAGAACCCACCGAGGAGTTCACCTCACCAAGAAGCGAGCCAGAAGAAGGACGACCGGACACACTTGGGGGACTACAACGCCGCGGTTCCCCACTACCCGATCATGATTCAAGACGAAGACGAACACATGAGGGAGCGAGCAGCGATTAGAGTAGACACAACAAAGCCGGCCAACAGGGGGATACAGAGTGGGGGACCTCAGAAGTGTGATGTTTGTAAGACCTGTTGACCTCGTGACCTAGTCCCAACTCATAGTCCACAAGGAGGAAAACCACGACCCTCGGCCAGGCTGTACCATAAGCAAAGTAGACACACAGGAGATACAGAGTGGGAAACCTCGGCAATGTGAACTCACATGATAGTTGGGGGCATGGGGGAAGGGGGATATTGGTCAAATTCAAGAGGGGCACCACACTCCTGTAGAATGTAAGGCAGGCCACGAAAACCGTGGGCCTCCCTATCAAACAGACCCTCGGACGTCGCGCGCCCCTTGGGGCGGCTCTCCTCTTCGGGGGGGGGCCATGCGTGCAGGAGAGAGAGAGAGAGAGCTCGCGTGCGCGCGGAGGGGGCCGGGTCCCCCTCAAGCCCAGAAGAAGAAGAAGAAGCAGAAGCAGAAGCAGAAGCAGAAGCAGAAGAAGAAGAAGAAGAAGAAGAAGAAGAAGAAGAAGAAGAAGAGGAGGAGAGGGAGAGTGAGAGAGCGCCTAGTGCGCGGGGGGGTTCGCCCCTCATGCCCCGTAGAAGAAGAATAAGAAGAGGGGAGAGAGCGAGCTGGTAGGCCCACATGCTAAACCCAGGGTCTTCGCAGCAAGGCACCGTCTCACACACTGACCATGACCTCGCTTGGGAGAGATCTATTTCACAAAAAAAACAAATAGAGTTCAAAACAGAAGTTCGCACGTGTGCGCAAGCAAGAGAGAGTGAGTGTATGTGAGTGAGTGTGAGTGGGTGGGTGAGTGGCTGGGTGAGTGAGTGAGTGAGCGAGTGAGCGAGTGAGCGAGTGAGCGAGTGAGCGAGTGAGCGAGTGAGCGAGTGTGTGTGTGTGTGTGTGGAGGCCCCGTGCTGGCGCGCGCCGCGCCAGCCGTGACCTCTCCAGGTCAGACTTGTTCAGATGTTCACCTCGCAGCCGGCTAGCTTGTAGGTATGGCTCGGTATGGCTCCGGGTATGGTCCATTGTCCCCTGCAGGTCCAGGCTTCCGTGCCAGCTTGCAGGGCACCTCTGAGAGAAATGGAAGGGGGGGAACACGGGGAACACCGCCGTCATCACATGTGGCCAAATGTGACAACAGCTTCTACGATTCGTATTCCGCCCTAGCTCCAGCACCGTAACACGCCATGACAACCCATCCCTTTTTGTGTTTGTTGTGCGTGCTTCTGTAGTGACATCCAAGCCGCTGTCCACGAATGAAAGCTCATCCGTGTGAGCCGAGGTACGCAGTCGGCAGCAACGGCGCCGGTGTGGGCGAGTCCCGTGTGTCCCTGCCCACGTCCGGGACCAACGGGGCCAATGCCTGGAGGCTCCTTTCACTCTCGCTCCGTTTCCCGGAAGCGGGTCGCACTTCTTCGAATTTCAGTGCATGGCAGTGCATATGCATCTGATTCGCATGCGTCTCCCCACGTCTCCATGCAATTGGTTTTGAATCAAGCCGTGCTATGTCTCTTCGCGCTGCACACTGTTGCTTGGTCGTGGCTTTTCATGGTCTGCGGCAGCACTGCTCATGTTTCTCAGAAGTGCAATGTCGCACAACCGGAGAGCCGGAAAACGGGCACATACATACCGTTATTGTATTTGTGGGGGATAGAGCCCTTTGTGGATGTTCGCAGTTTCGGATGTTTTAACTGCAGACTCAACGTCACTTCGAGCTGCCGCCAGACTTTTGCATCTGCGCCAGTCGCAATCGCAAACAACAGGGTTTAAGGTTTAGGGGCTTAGTCGCGGCTTAGTGTTTAGGTTAGTCTTGGCGATCATTCTTTCAACAATTTTACCCCACTGCAAGCTCCAAAGTGCACAGCAACTGCCCGGTAAAGATGATGAGCGCCTTTCTCGTTGCCCTACCTCAGATCAGAAGCACCAAATTGGGCACAGCTGCCAACGTGGGGAGGTTACCCTTGCCCAGTGGCGATGCCCACCTTCGTGGCAGCGCCAAGGACGCCCAGAGCAAAAATGGAAAACACGATGATGCAGTTTGTTCAGCGTCGAGATGAACGGGGGTCTTCAGGCTCAGTGCATGTGTGTTGGGATAGGAAAGTTTGTGGCTTCCATGCCTTTTTGTTGGTGCCTTTGCCTGGCTAACACGTGCTGTGGCAGACTGTGGCATTTCCATCTCCTCAAGGACTCAAGGGCTCCCAAGACCCCCAAGTTCCACACAAGTTCCACAATGCTCCCCACCAGGTATTGGACTTGGCAGAGTGATGCAGAATGATCGTCAATCCTGAAAAGCCCATGACCCCTGCTTCCCGGAAAGGTCCGAAGCTAAACTGATTCCTCAAATAAAGCTTTCCAGAGGAAAACCAAACTCATCCTAGCTCGAAGCCATGTGGAGACGTTACCTGAATTTTGAGCCAAAGCTCACTGAACCCGATGTCCATGCCACACATCTACCCCTAACTTCCGAAAGGCCCAGCGTCGACCCGATGCTCGGCCACCTGCAGCAGCTGAGCTGCTCGGCTCTACCACGGAGTACCCCCTCGGAGATGTAAACATGATCCTGCACTCAAAACACACTTTGTCAGCTGCAGCTCACAGTGCAGGTGCCATGAACAAGTCACCAGAATATCAGCATCTGCTCCTTGGCTGCACTGCTTCGGAAGAGCCATCACAGTCATAGGCCGTCATAGGCTCATAGGGCTCAACATTCAGTGGGCTCAAGATCACGTTGGGGACCTGGTTCAACTTTGGAACTAAACGAGTTCCCTGCGCTGGGCTAACTGAGGCTGAACATCTGTATGGCGCAGGAGAAGTCGAAGCAGGAACGTGCATCGTAGCTCTGCTCCTCTTTCAGCTTCCTCTTCCTTTTTTGGGGGTGGGGGGGGGGGGGGTGGGGGGGGGGGGGGTCGGTGCGGTGGGGGGGGGGGGGTTGGGGGGGGGGGGGGTGGGGGGGGGTGGGGGGGGGGTGGGGGTGGGGGGGGGGTGGGTGGGGGTGGGGGGTGGGGGGGGTGGGGGGGCGGGGAGGGGGGCAGGATGGCAGGGGCGGTGCATTTTCTTCATGTGATCTTTGTTGTGTGGCATCGTGCTTTCAGCAAGTGGTTCAGTCGTTAGAGCAAGATTAGCGTACCAAAAAAAACCAAAATCAGAAAAACAGAATAGTTGGCTGCTGGTTTGCCCTCAGCAGGAGCTTCTGACTCGGCTCCAAGCCTAGGAGCACGAGCTGCTTCGCATCCGGGCGGAGAACCAGGAACCGGTGAAGAGGAACTCAAAAAGATGGAGCCGCAGTGTAAGGGGTACTTGAGACGTCTTATGACTCAAGACTCAAGATGTTCGATGCTGTAGGTTGGCTTCGATTAGCTTGGGCGATTGGGGGCTTCTAAAGCCGGAAGTCGGGTGTTTTGCTATCTCAAAGTTGACTTCTCATGCGCCCGGTATGTAGGCCTGCAACTTGTCCCATTTTTTGTATCAATGCTGACACAGTCATCTGGGCCAATGGGCTCCCGTGCAAGTTGCCACGCAGGAGCTGCGGACTTCAATGCGTCTGGCTCAGACAGGATGTTGCATAGCCACAGCCAATCATTATGAACCGTTTCTGAGATCGGTTTACCTCTGGCAGCTGCCCTATTGATCACTTTGGTCGTGGTGGGCAGACTAACTAGCATTCCAAAGGCCTTCCGGATCACGCGTTTTTCGCTCGTGATCCAGAGGCATCCATTTTCCTAGGGCTTTGCCTGGCTCTTGAGGGCCCTTGTCGCGCAATTCACCTGCAGGTGGGATTCACCAAGCTCTCGACAGTTCTTAAGAGAACACCATATTGCCTGCCAGCACAATTGCACTACAACTCCGTTCATGCACAGCTCTCAGAGCCCTGCGCACGCTCCGCTGGTTTTGTTTGAGCACCGCAAGCCGGAGGTGTTTTTATGGTCGTGCATGACTTTGATGTGCCGGTTGTAGCGTGAAAATCCTCCACGTTGCGACAGGACGAGTGGGTCAGATCATGTGGGATCATGTGGGCAATGATGCCCGAGAAAGAGTTGGCCATCTCCTTCGTGAAGCTTGGAGGCGGCAGAGGCGGACGAACTTTCTCCGCAACCCCAGGCCTGCGGCAAAGGAGCTCATGGCGGCGAATGAGCCCTACAGTGGCCAGGTCGTGAAGAGTGCGATTGCGCTCTACAACGACGGGACGCAAGAAGAACGAGTCGTGATGATCGGCGCCTCCATCAGCGAAGGGTATATACGACGACAGACTATACATCGTCGTGCTGCGCCAGCTGTCGCAATTTGACGAGGTGTTCATTGTGTGGCGCGGCAACTATGCCTGGATGGCGACATGCCGCCTGGGAGTGTGCGGCTTTCTCCAGCACTCGGACTACCTTGATATTGTTCGCGCGGCCTTGCGTCAGCAGTTTTGTTTTCGCGTCGAGATGGTGAATGCAGAGGATGCAGGAGGGTAGCTTTGCCGATGCAATGTAAGTGCGTGCCGAGAGGCCCAAGTGCCACAGATGAGTACAAGTTGTTCTTGATGCTTTGTGTTTGCTTGCTTGCTGGGCGGCCCAAGCGTTAGCTGAACCTGAGCGGTGGGGCATTGAATCCACCGAATCGTCGGCCATATCAGGCCCTTCGCGTTTGGCATGGCAGACGTTAAACCGATCAAGCGCAACTGAGTGTGAGCGCCGTGTGAGCGCCATGTGCTTAGTTCCTTCACAGTTTTGAGCAGGTGTCAGTTACGTCACCCTTTGATACGGCACTGTCCGGGTAGTGTCTGCCACCCGCGCGGGTACCCGCGCGGGTACTTGACTACTGCTGAACCCCAGGTTACACGCACCGCAATCTTGGCGAAGTCCGTTTAATTTTGGGTACTGTTGTCTAGAACTGCGAAGATGACATATATGTTTGCCCGTCAACTTTCCAAGCTCAAAAATGCGCCATGCGGTTGTGTTATGAGAAGTTTGTTAGATGGATACTCGTATACTCGTATAATGTGAAGGCAACGGAACAAAGCACGGCAGTACTCGTGCCGTGAGAGCTTGGTCCTGACTTGGCAGGAAGTGCAACCTTTCTGCTTTGCCTTGCCCCTCCCTGACAGTCACCCGCAAGTGCCAAAAGAAGGCAAGCGTGATGTTATATGTGATAGCAGTGCAGTGGTGCACTACAGGCGCGGTCAGGCATTTCTCGGCCAGAAGCAAGCTGAAGCTCGATTGTTCCGAAATGAGTGCGTCGCCGCTTTACACTTTAAAGCTTTAGGTCTGCGGTTGCAAGACTTGTCGCTGCTGAAGCGCGCTTTGGGTTTCCAAAAAAGTTTGAAGCGGAACTTCATTTGTGAACCTCGTGGGGGCACCATGGGGCAGCACGGGAAACCTTAGAGCCACTTGGAGCATCTTCTCAGGCGGGACGTGCGCATGGCGTTGGGCACCCAGAGCCAGAACATCGAAAAATGCCCCTAAATGCCTCCAAACTCCAAACTACTCTCTTCGGATGGTTTCGGAAGACAGGCAGTCTGTCAAATTGAGTTAAACCGATCCGTTTGCTTTCCGGAGAGTTTTTGCCGTCGAGGATCGGCATGGCTGGTGGGCCTGGTTCCGTCTCCTCGAAGTACTCCGCGACCATGCGCAGTGCATGGGTACTCAGAGAGCAGAGTTCAGAAAAGGGTTCGCCAGGTTTCTGAATGCAAAGTCGCAAAGTCATAAGCTGCTGTTTCGACTGCAACATGATCTGCAACCTGCAGATCATGACGTCTGTGCAGAGTCAAGATCAGGTCCCGGAGGGCTACGACAGCCCTCGCTCCCAGGCATTGAGCCGAAGCAAGTCCGGCTCCATGAGGCTTCGGGATCTTGGGCGAAGCGGCGAAGCGGCTAGGAAATTGTGAGATGCATGCATTTATTTTGTGGGCAGAGGCTTACATCCCGCGGAGAGCCTTCACTGGCGATGAAGTTGTAAAGTTTGTGGAGCAATAGGGAAAGCGCGAACTGCAACCGACTTTTGCTAGAACATCTTGACAATAATTACCCTTTGAACCCTCAACAGCTCTTCCAAAAGCCAGGATGCGACGAAGTAATTCATCTCGGCCCCGGTTTTCTGCATCTTGACTGTCAATTATTGAATAGAGGCCAGACCACGACGAAGAGTTTTGCACAAGTGTTTTTGTGGATGATTCTGTCAGGCCATCTGCCAATTCATGACCTTACCATTTGCGCGCAGGATCGCATGAATCGCACACGAGATGAAAGAAGTGGACCTCGTCGGAGCTTTGTGTACGGCCAAGGATTCCTTGGTAGTGCCCTTCAACCTGGCCACTCAGAGCTTACAGGAGAAGTACACTGTCGTCAGTGTCCCAGCTTGCCCCTGGAGGTTGTGTAAATTTGTAGCACTAGGATAAATCTGTTCATCTTAGCTTGAGTCACATGGAGTATACAGATGGTTCTTGTTTTTGAAGTAATCCGAGGCTCAGTACACCGCATGGCTGGGATCCTTTAGCTTAGACTTAGAGTTAGATGCGGCGCAGAGAGCTTCAGTGCCTATCTTGCGAATCATCAATTTGAACGCTGCGTGAGGGGGGGTACCCATTCCAGGCAAAAACAACGTCCCAAATCAAGGGGAGGGGATTAGTAGTGCCTGCTTTGCGGCCAAGGCAGCTTTTGGCAGTGTCAGCGTTTCAGCTCTCAAAACTGTTCTGAGGGGATGTCATAGGACCCTGTAGCGGACCTACGCTCCTTCATCCCAACCATTCCTACTCGTACACTTTCATCCAACGGCCCTTGCACGCTCCAGTGTGAGTCTCCACGACTCTGCCTAGGAGTGGCAGACCTGCCTACACGTGGGCACCATGAATGGCCTGCAGCCGGCAGCTGAGTGGCCGTGACCAAATTCAAGTTTGTGAGAAGTCGAAACTGAGACTTTCTGGCATGCTCCACCATGAAACGCAGCTGAACGCCATGGACATAGACCCTCTAAGATCCAGTCTGAGAGAGCCCAGCACGAGGTCGGCAAGTCAGATGACCATCAGCCGTTTTTTCAAGGGGAAGCTGAAAGCGTGGTGCCGAGTGAAGTATGGACTTTTAAGGGCCTTTTGAGGTTGATGCGTTCTGGTGTGTCTAACAACAACCATTTAAGGAGAGTTCAATGTGAACACCCACGGCCACCCACGCAAACTTTTTGTCTTTTCGGCCTCTGTGACGATGATCTTGCAAAGTTGCAAGAATTGAAGAGTCTGTATGTAAGGTCTTCCCAACCCCGCATGTGTGGGCTTGCGAGGGCGGACGCTTTGCCAAAGGCGTTAGACGTTCCTTGCTGTGCACCTAAGCAGTGCCAGAATGGAGACAATAGCAAAGCATCGTACTGAGAGACTGCTGGCGCGGGTCCAGGCCAACAGTTCTGGCCGCGTCATTAAAGCGGTGAGGACGAAGCAGGCCTGTTTGGGGCGCTGTATACTTTCGGCTGGCTCTGGTTTGGATTGGTTTGCTTCTCTCTCTCTCTCTCTCTCTCTGGAAAGACTCTGCAAGCCTTTGGGCAACCCTTCAAATCGCAGCGCCTCAAAGGCAATCCAAGACCATGAGCAACGCTTGAGCACCTTTGAAACACAACGTTGCAAAGAACTCGATTTGTAGACCACTGGCTCCCATCCCTTCACCCTCATCCCAAACCCTCACTCACTCACTAGACGAACGAGCCGGAGTTTTTTCTTCATCGTGGGCCTCTTCCACAATGAATACCACCCCTCCCCCAACGCGCTCAACCGAGCCAAAACACTTAAGCAACTCTTCCTTGCATTCAGAACGATCCCAGCCGCAGGTATGAGGTCTATTTGTTCAGCGTGTGTTTTTTCAGGGTCCCTCCCCCCCCGTCGATTTCTTGAGCGGCCGGTGCTCTGCCAATGTTATGGGGCGCTGGTGGCAACGCTGGCAACACAATGCAGCTGTAGCTTCCGAATCGCATCGTTGGCTCTGCGGCTGCTGGACCAGGATATGGACTTCTTCACCGAAGGACCCCGTGGCCGAGTGGCTCCTCGAACAGCCCTCGGTCTACCACGGAGAGAGCCTCTGAGACCGGTGGAGGCAGCGCATCACGTGACCCGGGACAGAGCACGCGTGACGTGGCGATGCAAGTGCAAAAAGAAAAAAAGAACCGCTCCAAGACCGAAGCGACGACAAAGGCACGGCGCAACACAATCCAGTGCCAGAAGATCCCGAAAGGGCCGAGACTCGCTCTGCAACGCCCACTGCACCTGTATCTCTGGCTGCGCCTCTCTCTCTCGTGCTCTCTCTCCCTCTCCCTCTCTCTCTCTCTCTGCAAGCATCGTATAATGTCGCCAATGTTTTGCTTTTGGCTTGCGATCATCCGTGACATTGTTCAGGTTTTTGGCACACGTGGGTTGATGTGCTCTACCGGTCGTCTACTATCCGAAGCTCCCGGCAAAAGAGGATCCCAGAAACCACGGACAAACTGGGCAAACTGAATCCCTTCATTTAAATGGAGAAAAAAGGACTGGGCGTGTTGCAAGTTGCGCTGTGGAGGTGCCGTTCTTCCGGCTCCTCGAGCAGCACATTGGCGACCAGCGCCCCTCAGACTCTGCAAGGTTCCTGCACTTTGTGAACGTACCGTACACATCCGTACAGCATAGGCGACCGCAGTCTCCCTTTATTGCCTCTTCAGAACCTACCATCGCCAATGTTACGTCATGTCGTCTCGAGAGAGAAGTTGAAAGTTAAAAACAGGTCAGAAGCTTTTCAGTGCCTCTGCTACTGTACCGTTCTGTGTCTGCTGCAGCATTCCTCAAGGCCTCCAACATTTCCTTTGGGGTGCTTGGCTCGATGCAGCTGAGGAAACTTCGACCATCCACATGTTTGCCACTATGGCCGCACTAAACGAAGCACGGAGGCTATGTGAGCCAGTTATAGTATTGCTGAAACGCCTTTGCATTGAAGTTGCAAAACCTTATGACACTGTCGCAAGCTTTCTGGCTGCAAGCCGGCTGGGGCGAGAGGATCTCAACTAATGTGGAACCTGCTTTCTGCCCTTTCTCTTTTCGAGGCTACGAACAGCTCAAGTCGAGAGCCTTCATCGAAGCACCTTTTGAAGCTCAGAGCCTCCAGAACCCCAGAGAAATGGCAAGCCTCCGAAACATTGCGAAGGTCGGCTACATGACGCCTTTGAAGACAACAAGCGTCCCGGCAGCATCTGCTATAGTTTAGAGCTTGTTGAGACGATGCCGTAGTACCATGTAGTACCCTCGTGCGCTTCGCTTCCGTGCGTCGTGGAGACACAAATCCAACGAAGCATCCGTTATGATAGGCCATGCAGTGGAATCCTTCCGGAACACGCAAATCCAAAAGCCTTACTGAGCCGGAATGCGCTCTACTATCCCTTAATGGTGCTTCTGTTGGTAGGGAGGGCGAGCCTTGATCTTATGATTCTAGCCAACATGCCGACGCAGTGACTCGGCAACTGGGAAGTTACATACATCTGACTTTGGGGGAATCAGAATCTCTGGGCGTGTGCAGTTGCTGTATACTTTGGAGCGAGATTGCAGTTAGCGAAAAAGATTGAGTGAAGGATGTATTTAACTGTTTCCGATGCAGACTGCGAAAAAGGTTGCAACCGCATGTTGTCTAAGATTCTTGCTAGCGCAGGTGTGTAGGCGGCTTCCCGAAGTGACGTTGCAGCTGCAAACGGCAAAATCAAGCAAACATCTGTGCCACCAGGACAGGATGTCCAGAGCTGTATCGTCGCGAAGGGCTTGTTTTCTCCGCGAGAAATGTGATACCGTATCTCTTGCACATGTGTCTGATGTGATATGTTATCATTTCTCTCTCTCTCTCTCTCGGTTTGCATTGTTTGGCGCCAGAAACGCGTCAGGCGTGAACCTGAAAAGGCCGAAAGGTATGTGTCATCTGCGAGTCCCAGCGTCTAGTAGGGAAGCCGGAGATATAAGCATGCCAAGGTTTGGCAGCATTTTGAGGGTTGCGGATGAAAGGCCGTCGGTCTGCAAAGTAAGGGGTCGCAAATGACAAGACGTAGGGAGGCGCTTGCCCGGCGGAATACACCCCTAGCCGACATGATTCGGGGGTGTGGAAAATTGAGACGCGCAGGCATTCTCCTCTTTTGCTTTCAGGGGTTCTGCCGCAAATGCTGAGGCATGTGTGGCAAGTTTTCGAGAGTCTTGGCTCGCAGCAAGCTTTGGGTCCCCGCCAAATGTTTCGTAGGATCAAAAGACGGCTCCCTGTTTCCAAGAGCAGCAGATTGTTGCGGCTAGCATCGGTCGGTGTTCCTGTAAAGTTGCCTCAGTGGATGATTCATACCGAAAGCATTCATACAGTCTTCTCCACAGTCCGGAACAGCTTGCAGCTGAAGTGCAATTCTCAGAGCAAACGCTGAACTCGCTAAAGGTTCCTCTCGGGGCCTTCACTTCTGGAGAAGATCCTGAGTGACTCGCAGTTCCTCTTCACAAGAGCGTGCTGGGTTAAGCTGACGCTGGCTGACGCGAGTTTTGCCTAAGCCTGGGAGGTGCTTTCAAGCCGCCTCCACAGAACTTTTAGTTTGGGTAGTTTTCATGTTGGACGTTGTCTAGTATATGGAAGGCTTCGAGAGCATGCTTCCAGAACAAAACAACTTTCTTTGTCAGACACGCAGCAGGCCCATAGTTATTGAGCAGACAAGGTTCTCCGAACGAGATGCATCGGCCGCGCCTTTGCTGCTACTAGAACCAACTACTGGCGCTGAAATTGTACGGCATCTGTGTCGTTATGAACAAGTTCAAAATGTTCAAAATGTTAAAGACTCAAGTGTTCAGGGCCTTTGGCATTGCCGCATTCGCAATTACATCGGCATGGTTGGTTCAAAGGTAAAGAATGTGACAGCCGTGCTTTTTCAGGATGGTTTCCAGACTGTCATGGCGTTCGTTTAAGTGACGATGTGAGATTGCCATGCCCCGTACTCTAGGGACCCGAGGGGTAGTTGGGCCTCGCTGGAGATGACACGCTTAGATCTTAGATGTCAGTGGTTTGGTTGTTTTTCCACTGCGATCTAGAGCCCGAGCTTCTCCATCCAGATGACACCAGGTTCTCTTTAAACTTTTCTGCTCCACTGGCAGTGAGAGTTTTCAAAGCATCGACTCTGTTTTCTCAGGAGTTTCGGAGCTCAACTGGGGAAGTAGCGATGGGCATCGATGCAACCTTGCATTGTCTTGAGGCGATGAAGGCTATGATCATGGCAGTGGGCTACCTCCACAGCAACGTGGCGGAAACGAAAGAGCAATACACAACGAGAATAATACACGAACTAATCTGCAGTAATTTAATTGATGATAATCGTACGTTCTCATCAGAATCATACAAATCACTGAAGCGTAGCCAGGCTTGAGCGTATCTACAACTCTGCTGTAGCCAGGCAAAGAGTTGTCATTTTCCTGATAATGTTGAGGAAACGAGGGGGCTCACTATTCGGTCACTATTGAACGGTTCACAGCAAAAGTGGGGAGGGTCAGTATTGAGTTTTCCACTTTGGGGGGGGAGGGGGGGGGGGGGGGGGGGGGGGGCTTCGTCATTGATTGTATCAATGCGCCATGCGGGGTACGCTTGAGGGTTGCACGGGACTTGGACTTTGAGTTATAGATCGCCGTCCGTGTGAACGTTCGTTCGTACGTCGTCTTATCTCAAGCGCTTGCTTTGTGGAGCTTCGCGGGCCTGGATCACGGTCTCCGTGAACGCAGCTGGGATCTTGAGTTGCGGATCACGGTGTCTCTGAGAGCGTGTTCCTAGCAAGCACATGTTGCTCAAGTCTTTGTGCTCCCGAGCACGAGTAGAAGCACTGGTAGTAGTATTAGTACTAGCAGTACTAGCAGTACTAGTAGTACTAGTAGTACTAGTAGTACTAGTAGTACTAGTAGTACTAGTAGTACTAGTAGTACTAGGAGTCTAGCAGTCGTCGTCGTCGTCGTCATAGTAAAAATAGCATCACTGCCAATGCCCATGCCAATGCCAATGCCAACGGAGGCTGCAAGCTGCTGTGAAAACAATGAAATGAATCACCCCGTAGTTTCTTCTGGCTCTGACCAAGGTCTCTCCATCGCGCACCAGCCGCCTGGAGCAGTTGAAAATCTTGGGAAGATTTGATGGTTCGGTCAAGGTCACTTGTCATCGTGGTCGTTGCTCGGACACGTTCTCTTTGTCAGGGTTGTTGCGCCCCATCGGCGGACATCGAAGATCTCCGAAGCCTAGTGAAGAATCACGTAAGGAACGTACATCTGGAGAACATGCGCTTCGCCACGCAGCCCAAAAAGAAGGCTTGGGCGGGTTATCGATCGGAATTGGCACTTTGTTGCGAGGACGTTGCCACAAGGCATCGCCACACCGCAGGTGAGGTTCAAGTTCGGTGACGCTTAGAAGCGCACAGGGAGCACGCGCGCGCCTGAATCTTTTTCTCATCCCTCACCGTTGCTGTCACCATGACCTTAGCGTGCCTTGTCGCCTGAAGACCTGGAGCAGAGTTGCTACAGTAATGATTTAGCAAGTTTCTTTGTCCACCCAGGTGTGACGAGAGTGTGTTTGTGAGCGTGTGTGTGTGTGTGTGTGTGTGTGTGTGTGTGTGTGTGTGTGTGTGTGTGTGTGTGTGTGTGTGTGTGTGTGTGTGTGTGTGTGTGTGTGGGTGGTGTGTGTGTGTGTGTGTGTGGGTGGTGTGTGTGTGTGTGTGTGTGTGTGTGTGTGTGTGTGTGTGTGTGTGTGTGTGAGTGTGAGTGTGTGTGTGTGTGTGTGTGAGTGTGTGTGTGTGTGAGTGTGTGCATCAGTGTGTGTGTGTGTGTGTGTGTGTGTGTGTGTGTGTGTGTGTGTGTGTGTGTGTGTGTGTGTGTGTGTGTGTTTTTGTGTTCTCACACTTTGCGACTTGCAGCTAAACATCCGTGATGCATCAGCAAGCTTTTGGACAGTTTTGATGCATCCCGTGCACTTTGGTCAAGCCGCTAGCTGCAGCCATGAGCGGAGACACAACTGCACGCTTGAATGGTTTGAAACAATTGACTGCCAGCCACCTGAAACCTGGAGGAACATGGCTCCTGCTACAGTGATCAGCTGAAGCTGATGGATGCAGGGCTGAGCCTGGCTCCCAAACACAGCGCTGCATTGAACTCTTCTTGAACTCTTCTGAGTTGCTGTTGGTTCTTCTTGACTTTCGGCATCTTGCGTCTGGGGGGTGTGCTAGTCCTGGTCAGCTACTGCAAAAGTACCACACACAGCTGAATCTTCGGCCATGGTCGCAGATCCAAGGCCTCAACAAGAAGCTCATCCCCTCCATTCTCAATGCTGCCTCCCAGCCCTCCACGGCCGGGCTTTGGGCTTTCAGGGTGTTTTGAGGTACTGCAGATTGGACATCTGTTGACATCAGCCTGTGGGAGCGGACTGGGAAGGAACTGAAGGGAGAAGAGAGCGATGCCAGAAGGCCGACCTGAGTTTAGTCGATTTAAACAGCCACAACACATCGCACGTGATGCGCTGGTAAAAAAACAACTAAGGACACCAGGCACCTCCTAAAGCTGGGACTTTGCAAAAGGCTTGCGTCACACAACCTCGTCTTTGGGTTCCATGATCAGGAGGCGCAGCCGTCACTGCCACTGCTGGGCCCGCTGGGCTTTGCGGCTGCAACGGCAAAGGGTTGAGGCTTCGGTGCGTTGTGTTGTCGTGTAAGGAATCTGCCACTGGTTCTCTGGCCCATGCCGACTGTGTGCACGTGAGATGTTACGAAGGCCTCCCTGATGTGAAGCAAAAGGCAAACATGCAAACACTTTCAGCTTGTGGACCTTTTGAGACTTATAACACTCTTACAACCCTTCATCGGAGGGGGTTTGCACCCGTGATCTCAGGCTTCCAGAACTCCTTAGGCGCGGCTGGGGAGAGGGCATTGGTAACTCTTCCGTGTCATCTCCACACGGCCCATGGCTTTCAGTGCACGAACTTTGCTCCTGTGCTTTGATGCTGTCGGCTTACTCCGTTCATTCGTAGTTCGAGGAAGTGAGGCGTGTGGTGCTTCGCCTTTGGCTGCAAGCTTTTCTCAAGGGACTTAGATGCACAATGCACTCACGTTCTGCTGTGAAACCAACATCGCCTTTATCAGGCAACCGACATCAAAGAACGCCTCATAGATTCATAGATCAAGACTTCGCCCACACTCCCGGCTGCCGAGAACTGACATGAAAATGCGTGAGCTGGCAGCCGTGTGCCTGTGAACTTCATCGCTGTAACCTAGGGCTGCCACTGCATTGACTGAAAAGGCCAGTCTTCCTGCGCCTTGGCTACTAATGAAGCGTATTGTAGCAACTCCCCTCCATCCGTTTACATGGCTCCAGGCCCTAACCGTTCGCGATTTTTCTACATCTCTTGACATCCATCGGCGGTCCATCGGGCCGTATCGAGAGCCATGTTCGTGCCAGCCAGCTACGGCCTGGGGCTGCTGCTGGCCGCTGGGCATTCCTGGGACAATCTGGGACAGTTCAGTGAATTTTGCGCGGGCTGTGCGAAAACTTCTGAATCTTTTCTGTCTGCATAAGTCTCCTAAATACCACCGGCCGGCGATCCATCTTTGCAGCGCTTTCTGCAGGTTCTAGTAGGACGGTCTCAGGTCCTAGCTGAGCTACTGTCACCGGCAGGGCAACCAGGAAAGACAACATGACCACAACGTGCTAGCTGCTAGATCATGCAGACGATGCTTTGCCAGTCAGTTCGAAGCCACCCCAGTTTTCCCGAGAAGTTTGAGGAATCAGGCTTTTTCAGGCTCGAGGAGGCTCGAGGCATGTCAAGCCTTGGCGCGCTCAACGCGCTTTCAGGCGCTGGGCGCTTTGTTCTTCTGGGGCAGCTGGAGTGTGACTTTGGTGTTGGCCTCGAAGGCCACGGAGACATGTTGAATTTTGCAATGTATTGAAATATGTGCTGTCGAGCTGAGTCTTGCTCTGGCTTTCAGATTTCCGCAGGCGTGCCAACACCTAAGAGAAGCGATCGACAGAGGGCAGCAAAGTGTCGCGATTCGCACAATGCAGCATGCGCCGTGTGCTCAACCTACGCAGGGATGAGAGTCGCCCATTACATGGGTTTTGTGAAGGCCATGGCATTCCAACTCTACTACCTCGAATTCTCTGTGGCGTTTCTGACCACCGGCTTCATTTTTGGCTTCCTCGGGGACTCGGCGGCTTGTTTTTCAATTGCAAGCTTCCGCGTTTTCCCAATGTCAGATTGATCGGTGCAGGGCGCACATGGGTGCAGGAAAGCCTGGCAAGAAGTCCAGCCATGTCCAACCCCTTTTTGGTTTCCCTGAGGCCCCACTGCCTTCTCAGTTCCCAGCTGCAGGTTCCCGGCGGGGAGGAGTATGGCTTCACGGATTCGTACCTTGAGGACTCGGCTCGAAGATGTATAGAACAAGGAATGAAAGTGCGTTCGTTTTACTCACGCGCTCATTAATACTATGAAAGAGCCCCTAATTTATTATTTATTTTAATGGGGCTCTTCATTATAAGTATATTGTATGAGCGGCCAATTAGTTCTTTTATTATGGCCGCTATTATTATTATTACGATTATTATTATTACCATTTTTCTCCTTTCTTGTTTCGTTCACACACTATAATATTATTACAGGCGCGAGCTTCCCATAATATTATATTGTGTTCTCTTCACACAATAATATTATAAGGGAGTGAGTGAGCCTGGTTAATAATATTATGGTGAGGTGAACACTGCGGCCCCAAGAAACTGAGCGAACGAGGTGACATGAAGGTTGGTACTAAAGACCTTGTAATGTTCACTCTTTTCCTTTGCCTGGCGGTGAGATTAGAAGAAGGATGTGAGGAAAGGGGAATATTGGACGTACCTTGACTGGCGGTTGAACTCAGAGAATGATTCGCGAGTACACGGTCAACCTTGGTTTTCACTGCGTTCGCCCCTTAATTGTATTTCATGCGTCTGTTCATTCCACTCACGCCCTTGTAAATACAATTAATGGTTCTCTCTTCGTCTTTATAATGAACAACGTGAAGCAGGAAAGACGAAAAGAGAGAACGAAGAAAAAGAGGGCGTGAAGAAAAGCCCAATTAAAATCATGCGTGCGCTTCGCTCCTTACATTTTTAATTGGTTTTCTTCACACACTTGTCTTGTATATACTGACCTATCTGACCCCTTCTCTCGGAACGGACTCTGCTGCTGAACCTTACACGTTTACTGCCAGTAGTCGGGCGATGGCGTGTTCAGGAGATCTCAGGAGGGCGCGAGTTGACTTGCAACTTGGCGGGAGTTGAGAACTCGCGAGAACTCGGTGGCACTCGAACTTCGTGCTTTGGCTTGTCAGATGTTTCAGAACTATCGATGAGGCTGCAAGGCATGCTGGAACTCTCTTGGGAAAGCTCTCCCTGAGCAAGCGCTCGCCCCACTGCAAAGGCTATTTCTGGGCAATACTGGGTGGTGTCATCTGGAACGTTGCCAACATCATCCTATGCTGCTTGGCGGCCTAAACAATATGAAGTCGCGTGACATGTCGGCTCAAACTCATTCAAACATCCATGGGAGCTTACCCAGCGCGTGTCACAGCGACGAAGTTGAAAGTAGCTACGTCTGCAAGCTTCGGCGTTTGGAAGCTTCTGTGAAGCCCTCCAAACCGCCCAAAGTGGCGTGGCAGGGAGTAATCATATTGCGTATAGGGGGTAGCTTGAAGGGTGCGCTGCGGGGTGGCTTTGCTTAGCTCCGATCAGATGCACGGGCGAAACACCCAATGCACTTTGATAATCTTTGATATTTCGCCCATCGACACCATCACCACAAGGCCCCTGGGTTTTCAGGCGGGGGGGTTCAGAAGGAAATTCAACTACAGATCTCTCACCTGCACCTTTTGCCCTTCTTTAAAATTTACGAGGTATCATGATACTTGCAATTGAGTTACGTAAGTTTTGCGGGAAGCCTCCGTCTCATCCTCGATGAGTTCCGCAGACCCACAAGCAGGCCCCCTGCCCCCCACCTCCCCCACAAGTTGGAACCGCGTTCAACTTGCACAGCGAAATCCACACGGCTTTTTTCCATACCCTTGAGTAGCGTTTCCAGTCACCTCAATGACCTCTTTCTTCATGGTGAGGCAAGGGCATCAGCCTACTGGGCAACGCTATCGGCTTCCCACTCTGCGTAGGCCTTGGCATGGTCACAGGCGCGGCGCTTTCGAAATCACCATTTGAGCGTGCTCATGTCTAGACCATACCTAGGACATCCGCATTGCTATCTTTGGATGCAACGTGCGCGCACGGGGACGTTCCCGTGGCGGTCTCTGTTGAACTGCCGTTTGTCAGGTGTTCTCTCAGCATACATCCAAGAGCCAAAAAGCGACCTCGCTTTCCTGGTGCCAGGCCCGCGTTGTTCCAATCTGTGTTTGCCGCTTGTGGGAACGTCAATTTTCATCGTTCGTGCTGTAGGATTGCAGGATTCTGAGGGAGTAGGAGGGTTGGGGAGTGAGAGGAGTCAGGAGGGTCTTGTCTCAGAAATGGAGCTTGGGCTACGTCGGCTACGTCACAGCATGAGTGTCTCCTTTGAATCCTGCTGCGGCTGCGACAAACCAGCACAGCATGAGTGCTCTGACGAGAGGGTGCAAGGCTGCTTTGCCACTATGCCCACAGCCCTGCGTGGGTCTTCTTCACTATACCCTCCAAGGGCATGGTGTGAACCCACAATCCGTGTGATTCCGTGTGTTTGGCTTACAGCACAACGGCGGCTGATGCCTTCACGGCCTCATTCGCGGAAGTGAGCTTTCCTTCGCACATTCTGACCGCCTGAGAGGTTTTGGCAACACTGCGCTGGAAACTCTTCATTTTCCTTCATTCGTTGGCAGTTTTATGGAACAGTGCGTGCTCTAATCCACGGCAACGCCCGTACAAAACATTGCAACACCAGAAAGTCACTGAATGAGCACATTCTTGTGCTTTCAGGGGCACGCCCACCTTGTCAAGCGGGAAACTTCCCCTTTGGCCTCATGCTCCTTGGGGGATCTGGGCGAGATCCGTCGGATAAGAGCGTCGGAAGCGTTGGAAGGATTACCTTACCCTTCCCAGTGTGTGCATGCGCGTGCACACACACACGCACACGCACGCACACACTTGAGGTAACCCGCTGTGTCAGCCAGGGGCACAGAAGCATGTTCAATCATGTTCCTGCATCCCGGACCGGTGCTCTGTCGACTCGCCAAGCTTACAAAAGGCTTACACCTGCTAAACATTTGCTAAATGGCGGTGAGTTTTTTTTTCCGGGCTTGTAACAGGCACCGGGGGGTCCCTCCGCGACAAAGGTTTGTAACAGACCTGTCGTGTCCGCGACAACCCTCCCCGCAACAAGGCTACAACCCCCCGACAAGACAGCAATACCATTGAATTTTCTCATTGCCAATCTCGATGCGACCTTGATGCGTGTCTGCAGCAACTTTCACTCTAAGTCCGCGACAAGGCCTGCGACAGGGCGCGACATACCCGCGACAACCCGCGCGACTGCTCGAGCCAGCAGGTGCCCATCCGTAGGACAACCTTGAACGAGAAGCCCAGGGTTTATATTTACAGGGTTCAGGCTTTAATGGCTCTCCGGTAAAATCCCTGCGGTCCCTAAACCCTTCATCCGAAACCCCAACCCTAAACCTAAACCCTTTACCCTAAAGCCTTACAAAACCCAACTAAGAAAATTGGGTTCAAAGTAGCGGCGCGACAAAGGTATGAAACAACCTGCCCGCGACAAGGCTTGTAACAGAGGGACGGGGGACCCCCCGCGACAACCCGAATTTTGACCCACTGCCAAATATCGCAAAAAGCATTCAAAACAAACTCTATTGGCCAGCGACTGTGCGGCATGTGTCTGTAAAAAAGTGCTCTCTGGGTAGTGCGTTGAGTACGTGTTTTGTGTAATTGAGACCCTCAGCTGCAGTTGCAGCGCAGGAGTGGTTTTGGCTTTGCTCGGGGCCTCCACCCTGGGCTTCGTCACGTACCGGAAGGACCAAAGTGACCAAAGCGCATCTCGTTGCACACGTACGCATGCATTGAATACATGAAACAAACTCAAACAAGTTCTGCAACCCATTTGGGTGCAAGCGTGCCTGAAGACCCGATCCAAAATGCGATATCTGAGCTAGAACAGTTGGGAGCTTTGCTGCAGGAATCCGAGCTGGCTAGCCTGTCCACAGTGCCACCCTCAGCGAGCCACCGGAATGTGCATAGCAGAAGACATGGATGGGCACCAGTTGAACGAGGCGCACGGATTGCAGGAATGGCATCAAGCTTTAGTGTTAGGGCTGCTTAGGATTTCCAATGCTGACACAGGCGTGAAAGGCACCGACTCAGGACGAAGGTTAGTTTACCATGCATTGGTCCTTTTTGGCCATCAATGCAATGACCACCGTCTTCTACAGTACCTTTGGAGTAATGAGATCCTCGTCGTTGAGCCAAAGTCCAGAGTGCACTTCTACAATCTCAGGCGCATACCGACGCTGGGGGCGAGGGCAACGTCTCAAAGAAGGCGATGCAGGTAAGTACAGGTGCCTTTCGCTGCAAGATCTTTGAGCAAGTAGAACTTTGGCAAGATAATGGGTTTCTCATCATGGTCACCGTAACGAAGCACGTGGAAAGTGTACTTGTTTTGCAAGAGTTGAATTGGGGCATATTGGGGCGGGCCGGGGACTTTCAGAATACAGACAGTCGATCTCAGGCAAGGCTCAACAAATTTCGGTTCCTGCTGGTTGCCTCCTGCTTTCTGCTCCCATGGCCCAGATCCTGAACCCGCGTCACCCTCGTCCCTGAACTGAAAGACAGTGATCTAGCCTGCTTAGGAATCTTCAGGCCTTGGAATAGGACTCGGATCCGGCTTTGGTCTTTTTTGGTATAGAAGTCCCGGCCCCTAGCCTAGGGGTAGGCCAAGGGTAGGGGTCTAGGCTGGGGTAGGCGTAGGCCTACCTTCTAGGCCCTACCCCCTAGATTGGGGTAGGCCTAGGGCAGGTCTAGGCCAGGGTACGCATAGCCCTACTTCTAGGGTCTACGGTAGGGTAGGGGTAGGCCTTGGGGTAGGCCTACCCCTGGCCTGAGGGAAGGCCTATTAGTAGGGGTAGGCCTGGTAGGCCTACCCCTACCCTACAGGTAGGCCTAGATTAGGCCTTGCCTAGGTGTGGGGGTAGGGCTACCCTCCTAGGCCTACCCCTAGTGCACCCTAGTGCAGGGGGTAAACCTAGGGGTGGGGGCAGGCTTAGGGGTAGGCCTACCCCCCACATCAAGACCAGGCCTACCGTGAACCTGCCCGTCAGGTAGGGTTAGGCCTACCCTAGCCTACCCCTACCCTGATGAAGGGCCTAGCCTAGGCCTACCCCTAGGTCGCGTAGAGCCTACAGGCGGGACTTCTTTATGTCTTTTTTTGGTGAATGAGCTGGAACTTTGCTGAATGATTTCTGATGTCGGACAGGGACACAAATACATTCGACTCGGTCCAGGCCTCTGAAAGCCGGAAGAGAGTCCCAAACCCGCCCCAGGCGCCAACCTGGCCAGGAAGCTGCTCGTGTGTGTTGCCGGAGGACGTCTGGCACGACAATGCACAACAGCTGCTCAGAGAAGCAAAAGCTATAGTAACCATAGCTACTTCGAGTCGTTTTCAAGCCGCGCCAGCAGCCGCACCATGCCGCCGTGCCGCCTATGGGGACAGAAGAGGTCCCAAACATACGCCCAGACATGCGTCTTTGAGGATTTTCGGAGTCCGCTCCGCTGCAGGAGTTTTACGTGGCTTGATGAACATCGGCATCGGGAAGGCTCGGCAGAGCGCAGAAGTTTAAGGAGCTGTGGTCAAAGAGAGAGGCCAAATCTGGGTGCACGGTGTAGCGCCTGCGTGGGAGTGAACGCCTCAAAGTGCTGACCTGTTGACTTGTTGACTTGACCTCTCCCAGTCTTTTTGTTTTTGTTTGCTGTTCTTGTCGGAATGTTTTTTTATTCTCCGTTGGAGGCCACGGGCCCGGCCTGTGGCTTGTCGCCCTATGCCAACCAGACGCTGGGAGAACAGAAGCTAAGTGAGCTTTGCAATCAGGGGCTTCTTTGCAATCTCTCCAACATTATGTGGCAAAAGTTATATACTTAGGGCTACAGGCTCTAGAGGCACGAGCAGTGCAGTACTCAATCTTTGCAATCTCAGCACAGACTGATAAACCAATTCTTGCTGGACGGAGTCCGCTTCCATGTCAAGTCACACAGCCCCCCCCACCCCCCCAACACACACAACACATGGGCGCCGACCGTTCATCGTTTGTTGGAGTTGTCGGTCTTGGGCTGAAGTAGCAGTAGCTACCGACTGCTTTCTTCAGGGGATCAGGCAGAGGAGTGTGCCAGTGCGGTGCATGTTTTGTTTTAGCGCTATGCGCTAGTTGCTGCATGCTAGGACCTACTTCTCCATCGGCGTGTTCCTGTCCAGCTTGGGCATGCTGCCGCTGATCACGGCCACGTGCCATGTTTGCAGGGTTCTTGTCTGATCCAGATTGCTTGTGTCAGGCAGATAGCAGTAGTAGTCGACCTCTTATCCTGCCAGGCACTGCCTATCGAAGGTGGTAAAGGAACGCACCTTCTTCCGGTGCTTCGGAGCCACGGCTTTCCAGTCCTCTTGTATAGTTAACTGTCATTCCCGCGAGGCCACAATCGATGATGGGCAACCCTTTGCCCGGGGTTGAGCTAAGGGTATAGCGATGTGACAAGAAGACTGCGTGAGATTTCGGCAATAAACAACATGGAACCACAAAGAAAGCTCGCCGCGCTGCCTGGCGATGCGCAAGACGATGTGACAGTGCCGAACCTTAACTTTCGGAGCTCAACTTTGGCTGAAAGGACTGCCTCGAGCGTGAGCACAAAGAACCACCTCCTCGCAGCCCTCGGTGGCTTCATCCACTGTTGCTGATCTGAACATGTCAATGAGTCAATGGTCTCTCCATGAGTTCAGCAGGCTTGCTGTTGTTCCGCTCAGGATCGTTCAGACTCGGGTGAGCGTTCATTTCCGTCGTATGGATCGGCATGCAAGTGCTGCGAGACGGGTACAGCCTATCCGGCATGTTGTCATATTCGTCGGTGGCGAGCAGCTAGCAGGCTAGCGGATGCCCTCGCAGATGTTCGTTGTGTGCACATCCGTGCTGCTTCGTTTCCATCGTGGCCACGTATCCCTCCTGAAATTTTGTAGTCGGCGTTCCTTCTCATCATTCCCTTCTGCCCTTGAGCGGACGACAAGCATGTCTGTTATGATGGTCTCCGAGCACTCGTGATGCGATCAGGTCTCGCTCTTGCCAAACTGGGCAATGCGAACTCTAATTTACTTCAAAGCGTCAGGGCTGAAATGTATCTCCCACAAGAATCTGGGTCGAGTTTATACTCATGCCTGAATGCGTATACGATGGTACATGACGGCACGCGTAACTTGGACAACCACCTCCAGAGTCGTTGGGCTCTTCTCTCCTGGAGGCTCTGGCTTCTATTGCTTCAACTTGGGCAACCGGCCACTTAGCCTCACCGTTGCCTACTGCATCGGCCAGTCTGCCCCGCTGGTGCCCGGGCCGAAAACGTTGGAAAACACTGAACCGGTGTCCTAAACCGAGTCTCTAGGATTGCAGGCCGTTTAGACTGGTATGCTGCAAGAGCAGTGAGAGTTGCTGCGTCTTGAGTCGTAGACTTTCGTAACAAAGTTGAGGTTGCAATTCTGTGGGGCACCTTCTTCTTCCGTGAGTTTGCGGGAACAAGCCGAAGAGCGTCTCGGCTTCATCTTCGGGGTGCCCGCAGTCCTTAGAACACAAGTTCAACATCCCTCGTGGTGCGGACCACGGCCCTAGAACAGTGGAGCAGCTGCTTTGACATGCCCTGACGCATCATGCCGGACCATCCTAGCAGTTGGGTGCGGACCAGCAAGTTCTGGCATCCGTCCAACAACCTCATTTGGGCATCGTGTGCACATGTGTGCACATGTGGGCACATGTGGGCACATGTGGGCACCGGTTGCAAAGACCTCAGAGTCTCTCGGCAGTGCGCGCAACTGAGGTTTGGGGTCTTGTGCCTCTGGTGTGTTTGCTCTTCTCAACGGCCATTTCGCTGATTGCCCTGGCTGGATGAGCTAAGGGGTTGTCCCATGTGATGTTGTGTGTTATTGTGGGCTGCACAATGCGCCCAGGGTTAGCCGGACACCCCGGCAGAACAGACTTGAACAGAGCGGGATCCCCCGAAAGATTGTGGGATCCCCTCCAGTTCCTCCAATAAAAGTGGAGGCCTGCTCGGGATGCACCGGGTACGGAAGCCGCAATGTTTTAAGTTGCGGCTGCGTTTGTTTCCGATCCGACTGGAGCATCTGCGATACCAGATGCTACGAACTCCGCTCATTGACAGAATTTGTTTTATTTTTGTTCGGGCAGGAGCTGCAAACGGAGGACTGACGCTCGATATCAATGCTGCAAGCCGTGCAGAAGATTGTAGTAGATTGCAGCATATCCTGGTTAACTTGCGCCACTTATGTGATGCTACGTATCCCAAAGAGCATGCCTCAAAGCCTTCATGTAAGCCTTGGATTCAGGCAGATAGTGCGGTTCCTGCTAACATGAGCAATGAGCAGCGTAGAGCAGGCCTTGTTAGTTTTCCCACGAGCCTGTGTACAGAATCGGAGGCGCACTACTGTTGCGGACCTGGCCTTGGCTCGTTTGACCAGCAAAGTTGAATATTCATAGTTCGCGGAGCTGTGCGGCTGTGACGTTTGGGCATGGGCACTGCTCCTTGCATAAGACACGGATCGTGTAAGGGTTGATAGTGGCCGTACTGGTCAAGTATGTATACTGCCAGCAGCAACCAGTCGAGTGGGCTATCTTCGTATAGAAGCGATCTCGCGGGCTACAGGGCAAGCGGGAGGGCATCGGCCTGCTATGAAGTTAGAAGCTTCTGGTCTGCACGCTTAGGCAATAGACGCAGGCTTCCTCATGGGAGAAAGAAAATGTTGTTGCAAGCAGGTTTCGTCTGCCTTCCTCCTGAGTGCCAGGGTGCCGGACACCAAGTCTATCAACATGCCCCCAGTCCCTGGAGACAAGCTGTGACAAGTGACAAGTCCTTTGCGAGACACAGACTGGCGGCACTGGTGACACTGAGGGTTACTCTGAGGTTTGCAGCTCGTATGCTCAGTTGGCCACTGCAGCCCCTGCCATGCTGCCGCTTGGCAGAGACCAATTGCGTGCTGTATCTCGTTTCGGCCTTAAACATGACGCAGGATACCGCGAAGTGCATATGAGCTCGAAACGAGAATTCGCGAGGTCCTACTGACCGCTGACTCGGAGGTTTCGCAAAGGAAACCACGTAGCCTTGCAAGTTTGTCAGGATCAGTGCAGCTGTCCTCATGCGAACCCCTGATCTGAGGCAAAGCTCAAAGAGCGCAGAGGTTCTCCGGCGAAGGCATGAATCCAGTCAACCTGGACTTGCTGAGTCCATGGAGTATCATCGATCTGACACAGATACCTCTCGTAAGTGCACTCAAGGTAAGATCCGGTGTGTCCTGCCATGCACCTAGGGACTTCAGCTCTCATTGCCTCATTGCTTGCAGACGAAGATGTTTTCTTAAGAGTTCCAGATCTGGGCGCCGCAAAGATCGTCGTGCGAGCACTAGTCAGACTAGTAAGGCCATATCAGGCTTCTTGAGAAGATGTAGAAGAAATCTATTCGTCCAGAGCACCGTGCCAATCCGGCCAGGGGCTCCTCACCAACACTCCAGCGGGGTGAATCCCAGGAGCGCCAACCCGCGGTTCGATGCGGACATGTTGAAGGGATCGGGGGATCGGGGGATCGGGGCTTGCGCTGCCGGACTTCAGGGCGGTCGTACTAGCAACCCCGCTTGTGCGCTGAAGCTTCCCGAGTCCAAGAGATCAACCGTGCAGGATCTGAGCCAGGCGTCACTCGGCTGTTGACAGAGTCTGCAAGCGCTCAGGCTTCCTGATGTCTGCCCACTTAAAGCTCCGAGGACCTTTGAAAATACCTGCTTAGTTAATCCCCACCCCCTTAACCCTTGAAATTTAGGGGGGGGGGTGAGGCCTTGAAATATTTCAGGCGGTTAGCTGGACGCCGAGGCATGATAAACCTGGGGGTGGGTGCAACAGGCTGAAATTTCAACATTCGGGGGGTAAGCGTCTGAAAATAATTTCAGAATCGAATTCTGGACCACAACCGTCAGGGGAAGGCAGAGGATGTCTGCAGACCATTAAAACAGACACACCGAAACAAACAACAACCCACGAAGCACATAAGATCACATAAGTACACATAAATACCACCTCTAGAGATTGTTGGAGGTTCTGGGGCAGTTGCTGCCTGGGCAGGCCGTCCCGGTACTACGTCCCCAGGGCGTTCTTTTTTGCTAGGCGGAGAACGTGACAGACGACAGACTCAAAGAGAGAGAGAGAGAGAGAGAGAGAGAGAGAGAGTGAGAGAGTGAGAGAGTGAGAGAGAGAGAGAGAGACTCCCACCCATGTATTGAGTAGTCTCCGGACCCCTTTGGGGAAGCTTTTAGCTGGTTAGCTGTGGAATCCTGAGGTGGCTTTGCGCGCCAACTACATTGGCCTGGGCGCGAAGAGAGTGAGCGCGAGAGCAAAAGCGAGTGAGAGCGAGAGCAAAAACGAGTGAGAGCGAGAGCGAGAGCGCGAGCGAGAAAGTGAGAGTGAGAGTGAGAGTGAGAGTGAGAGTGAGAGTGAGAGTGAGAGTGAGAGTGAGAGTGAGAGTGAGAGTGAGAGTGAGAGTGAGAGTGAGAGTGAGAGTGAGAGTGAGAGTGAGAGTGAGTGAGAGAGAGAGAGTGAGAGAGAGAGAGTGAGAGAGAGAGAGAGAGAGAGTGAGAGAGAGAGGGTGAGAGCGAGAGCCGGGGACGTAGTACCATCGGGACAGGCCATTGTTCGACCTACCTACCTCCCCTTCAAAACCCCTGGCTGAAATTTCAAAGACCTTGCGGGCCCACCAGGCAACAGCAAAATCCTGAAATTTTTTCATGCTGGCGACAAGGGGGGGGGGGGGTTACCCCCCCCCCCCCTAAGGGGGGGGGGATCTTAGTTAGAGTCCGCAGAGATCTCACACTATCAGATGCAGGCTTCGTCTACCATCTGTGTACCAGCTTTGCTGCGTGTGCGGGTCAATATGTTGCTGGCTTTCGACGGCGTATGCGTGCACAATGTATAAGCATGATGCACGCAGCAGCTGCATCAGCTAGCAAGCGC
Organism: Symbiodinium natans; assembly: GCA_905221605.1. Taxonomy (NCBI): domain Eukaryota; class Dinophyceae; order Suessiales; family Symbiodiniaceae; genus Symbiodinium; species Symbiodinium natans. The sequence goes on along the minus strand of CAJNDS010002586.1, from coordinate 81,310 downwards.
ATTTAAGCGCTTGAGAGGCCAAATTGGCATATAGTTAATCCAGCACTCAGCAAAAGCGCTTAGCGTGGCACTTCTTGGGGCGCGTAGCCATCTGTGAACCAACTGCAGACGGCCACTGTGAGACTCCGCACGTCTCTGCCGAGTCTCCACACCTTCCCTCTGAAGCTACTCAAGCTTTAGCTTGACATCCAGTTCGTCCATGGCCGGTTGTGCACTTGCTCAAAGGTCGATCACCTCACTGGGCCAAGACTCTGCTGCGCGGCGAGCGCAGGAGGGGTGCTCTGGAGGGTCTTCTGGGCACCCTATCGCGCATCACTATCACAATGCAGGATGTTCCCTAAATAGCTCCGGATGCTAAAGGCTTAACTCAACTGAAACCATGACATTGCCAAGTGTGCTGCGAACGTCTGTTGCCCATGGAGAAGTGTTTTGAGAACATTTAGACATGTAGAGAAGTGTGCCGGTAGAATCCGGTACTGGGAAGTAGTTCTTCTGCGTTGCGACTCTGCTCAAAGGAGCTGCTGCTGCTGCTGCAAGCTGGCGACGCCGCTTTGCGAGTGGCAGAGTCGTATGACCAGGGGTCTCCAACAAGGGTCAAAAACGGATCCAAGGGTCACTTTGGCTTCTTTGGCTTTTGTGTCGCGTGTCTCGTGTGTGTCGTGCGTTGTGCCGGGATGGGCGAGGTCTCACATGGCTTAGCCGGGAGATCAGTCGGGAGAGCAAGATCGACTCATAGCTGGCCTCTTAAAAAACCTGAGGTCTGGTGTCTCGGCTGCGCGGCGCACGTGCTCCTCTGCGGGCAGCTCTTGGCCTTAGTCTAACAAAGAGTTGGTGCAAGTTGGGGAGACAAGGTCCAGTGAATCCAACGAAGCACGATCGACCTTCAAACGCGTTCAGGCTTTCAGAAGATGCCTTAGGTTTCGTTCGGCGACTGTTCCTCTGAGCCCTGTCCACACCTGCAGAGTTAAGAGTTTACAGCAGCATATCAAGGGTCACAAGGCAACGGAGCATCACAAAAAAGGATGCTGGTGAGCCACGACTGCCCCCACAAACTTGAAACTTGCACACCTTTCCAATCCATCGCGCGAGACAGGCGGTGCATAGACTCAGGGTTGCGGAGTCGGAGAACAGAATCGCCAAAGTCGACCCCAAACTCAGGATTCCTGTGGTGGACTCGGCAAAGACTGGCGAGCAGGAGACACGCATAGTTTTGTTCCGATATGCTTCGGTTGGGCGTTGGGCAGTAACTGTCTCGGAAACTGAGGGATCCCTTCGGAACTCCGTTAAGTCCCCAGAAAAACTACGAGTAAACCCGTAACGGGGATTTGCATTTGCTTGCAAATTGCAAGTATCAAGGCCTGACAGAACATGAGAAGGCGTAGACACTTCCAGAAACCTTTAGAGACCTCTTGGAACCTCCAAATCTTCAAAGTTTGGACGCAGCTGAGTCCAGGACTTGCCCCTCTTGACTGCCACTTCACCGGGCGCCACAGATCTCTGCCGCGCCCTGCTCCATCCACAGCCCAGGCGCCGAGCCGAATCAGGAAATCTCCAATTCTATGAACTCAATCTCTACTGAGCAAGAGTGGCTTTTGCATACTAATGCACTCGCAAGGTTCATTCTAGCATAGAAGTGTCTACTTGTAGTGGCTGCTTACACTGGTGAGAGCAGACAGGAGCAGAAGTGCAGACAGGCAACAACCATCTGCAAGATATCTAGATATCTCACCTTCTTAAGCCTCGCACCACATGTCTTAAAGGCCGAGTAAAGCATAGGCAAGCCACTAACACGATGCAGGAGACGGCCAAGCGCTGCTGCTCGGCGACTGCTTGTATAATTACGGCTTGGACTGGGGCCTTGAAACATCGCACATGACATGCTGTCGGTTTCGTGGATGGTGTCGAATCGCGCTCTCGCCGAGGCCCTGTGCACATTTTGTGGTGTTTTGCCGGTGGAAAGCGTGCTCTCCACCTAGGTCCCGTTGTTGGAAATCGCGCTCCCGCCTAGGCGTTGTCCGCCCTCTTCGTAGTTGTCGCTTTTTGGTTTCGCCAAATGCGAAACTGTCTTCGTTTTTGGTGTTTTTGGAGGTCATCTGGAGCTCTGGTGGCTCGACAGTCGACTTCTGCAGTACAAACGTAGTACGCCGAGGACGTCCGGAGGTCCAGTGGCTCAAAAGTCGGCTTTTGTAGTACAAGCGTAGTCGGCGTAGTACGCGGAAGACGTCCGGAGGTCCAGCGGCATCAAGGTCGGCCCCATGCAGCGTACTCCCAGAAGTTGCATGCTGAGTATAAGTAGGTTGGATGAGAAGTTTTTTTCTGGTGGTCTCCTGGTGATCTAGTGTGCTCCAATCATCTCAGGAAGCCGCCTTGGAGTACCCATGGTTTGGGCAGTGCGAGGGCATTCAGAAAGCTCATAGGCCGGATTTTGCTGGAGTGCACAGATCCGCCATAGTGATAAGCAATATTGTGCTTGTACTGTTGCAGTGGTTCAACGGTTCCGATGTGTGATTGCAGGTCTCAGGTGAAACACACCCTCGGGCCGTGAGCTCAGCTGCTCCTAGTCCGATCTCGGAGGCGACTTCATGCGCGGCTACGGCGGAAGGTTGCAATGTTAGCAAGACCCCATGGCCTCTGAGTCCTCTGAATCGGGTCTCGGCCTCAGGTCACTCACGGCGCCAAAGTCTGCGCAGTTCTTTGAGAAGCTTGGCTTCAATTGAAGGCTGCGCTTCCGAGGTCCAGGCCAGGGTTAGCCGTTTGGCGCACCCATATCAGTCCCCACGTTTGCACACCTCGTTTCCGGAGAGCCCAGGAAGCTGCGGCAAACGCAGCTGCCTGAGAGCGTCTTGCGTTTGATTGCGTGTTGCCTTGCGGCAGAATTCTGACTGTTTCTTACGCCGCTTGTGCTTCTGTCACGAAAGCTAGCTCCTTTGGAGCTTGCGGGAGTTCTTGTTTACCATTTTGTTCTTGGGTCAAACAGCACTCAGGGGCCTTAATCTCCGATATATCGGAGGTTTAAGCTGCCATGGGGGCCCCCCCCCCCCTCTGGGGGTGACCACACAAGAAATCCTTGGAGGCTGGGGGGGGGGGCCCCCATGTTCCCGATAAGGTGGGGGGGGGCCCGCCCCCCCTTAGGACCCCCCCCCCCGCCCCCCCTTAGGTCAGCATTGTTACTTATCATTTCAGGGCTGAGCAGCGCGGTCTTCACACCTGCGCCCTAGCTTTCGTTCGCCCTGCTCTCAAGTATACCTGTATACATGTGTATATAGGTGTCTTGGGCTTCAGCTATTGATGCCCTCCCGGAGCCCAATGTATGCTGTGGAGAGTGGAGAGACCTGAAGCTTTGAACGAAACCCATGTCCTGTTGTCAGCGAGGGCCGCCATGACATGCCTCCGGCGACTGTGACTCGTCGTGTGATTGTGGTCGTCGGGATTGAGCGCTGCGTCATTCTGGATGGTTTAAAGAGTTGCTTGGGATCACGGCTGAACGGTTGCTTGTAAGTCCACTGAAGCCTTGTATGGACGGATGCCACTGGCTTTGTGAGTGCTTCACGAAGCCACGTATTGCAGTAATACTTCTTGGAGTTTTCGAGGCATCACCTGAAAATCGAATCGACACACTCCTTTTCTAGCAAGCTACCTGCCCAACATGAGGTTCCATTCCGTCCGGGCAGTGCGCGCCTCTTTGGGAAAGGAGCGCTGCTACTCGTAGGCAATCTGCACAACTGCTGGACATAAAGAGGCACTCTCCCCTTTAAAGCCTGCTCATGCCTGCACTGTCTGTAGATTACCACGTTTATCCATTTGTCAACATTTTGTTTTTTGTAGTCCAGATGGTTGAGTAGCGTTTACAGCACACGGCTGCATTCTTGGCAGCCCTCAATCGTGAACCCTGCCACTGCCGGCGGTCACCAACTATCTTTTTCCGAAAATCCTTGGATAAAAAGACCACCAAACCTCGGGCGTGTCATGCGCAAGGAGGCGGATGGCCTTCAGATTCCTGGCCCGGACGAGGCAGGCAGAGTTCGGAGAGGCATGTTCGGTCGCGGGAGGCATTGTTTAACAAGGAAGGCCTGGTGGGTCCGTGAGCGACTGTTTTCTTAAGCTCCCACACAGTGGGCGGACACAGGATTGGGGGTGGGGGGGGGGGTGCACCCTGCCGTCTTGGTGACAAGTGTTTGCATGGGCACGGGTGTGTGTTGAGAGTGAGTTCAGAGTGCGATTTGTCTCCGAGAGCCAGCTGTCGTCTGTCACAGGACAACAAAGACACATCGACAAATGCTCGCGCTGCTGCAGATGCGATGTGTCCTTCGACTTAATTTTGGTGTCTGTGTGGAGGAGGACTTGGCAACATGTTTCTGGCCATGAATTTGATGTTTCGATGTTGAGGTGCTGAAGCCTTCGAGTGGCTGCTCTTTACGTCTGGTGCCACATCAGCCGGTGGCCTCCCATTGCGAAAGCTGACACCGGGACGCGATTGAGGCAAATTAGGTAAATAGCGAGGTACAAATCCTTCACTGCGAAAGAAAGGGAATAAGGTTATGTGGCGTGAGAAAACGCAGCTTCCATTCGTTGGACTTGGTAGGGCTGAAAAAGCAGGCGCGGAAGTTCATTGCACGCAAAAAACACGCATGTGCATGCTAACTAGCTATTTGTTGCGAATGTTGTTATCAGGTGGGCAAGCCATGTGACAGAGTGCTTCTTGAGTTAGGACCCATTGCCTCACTTCAGTCACAGTATGAACAATTCACTTCGTGCATTGCGCTCACTTGTTCTGAACACGTTACCCACGACCATTGGTCGCTTGAGAGCAGTTTGCCGAAAAGGTTGAAAGAGAAGCCCGGGGTAGGAGCAGCTGCCATGCAAGGCACTGGATCCATGAATTGCCGGGGCTAGAATTGTCATCTTGGCTACATGCTTTTGCTCACCAGGTTCCCAAAAAGTCGGCTCCAAAGCGTAGCGAATTCCGAGTCGGCTCACGTTTTGAGAGTCTGAGGAACACCATGATCCAGAGCATTACACAGACCGAGTGCTCTGGCAGCGTCCAGCGGCAAGAAATCGAGCCGCTGGGCTTGCCACGGTGGGCCTTGCTTGATGGGCAATCAATGCTGGAAGGTTTGGCCTGTTGGTTCTATCGCCGAAGGGTTCCGCCAATTTTGCTCGACTTGGAGTGCATTGCGTGAATGAAGCCTGGCACTGAGGATGCTCAAAGTGGACACGCTGATCTCTAGCCGTGAGTTTGCTGAGATGATTTGGGCCACCTGTGCCTGAGTTTGTGTCCGCATCCAGTTGGAGGGTTCCGAGCTTTTGGAAACTTGGTCTCTCACTCCGCTTTATGCGATGTCGAGATTGAAACAGCTAAAGCGGGGATGTGTGTCGAGTTGCGAAGTGAGAGCGTTCGTGCAATGGGTACTGGCTCGGCCGAATACAGGCAAATACGGGCGCAACCGGAAAAATCTGGTCTTCGCAACTCTCTCCCTTGCTTTCCACAAGTCAGCGCCACAGTGATATTGTCTCGGAAAATCTCCGGTAAGGCTTGCTAAGGGTACTCCCGTTGAAGGATCCAAATATCCGAGCCTGTGAGCCGCTCTGGGGGTCTCCCCAGGCTGCTTTTCGGCTGCTTTCGGAGGTTTGGGAGCTTCCGAAGTATCGCTTAGAATCGTTAGCTTCAGCCCTGCGAGTGCACGAACAAGCACGCGCTTCAGGGCAGTTTCCCAAAAATATTCCTGCATGCGGCATCGTCGTTGACCTGGCGTATCTTGGTTGAAGTCTTGCATCTTCTTGCAGCTCGAGTTCTTTGCAGACATCCCCTGGACCCTTGAAAGAGACTACGGCCAAGGTCCGAAGCCTGCATGGTGGAACATTCTCGTCCGTGTAGGCAGATGCATTCATTCGGACGCGGTGAAAAAAGCCCATCCAGAGAGAGAGAGAGAGAGAGACAGCGCGCCAGGTACAGGGGCGGGCGATGACGCCCGGGGGTTCGCCCCCACGCCCCCAGGCCCCCAGAAAGAAAGAAAGAAAGAGCTTGGCGCTCTTCGGGGCAGCTCTCCCTTCGGGGGGGGGGGGAGGGGGGGGCTAAGCGTGCAGAGAGAGACAGAGAGACGCAGAGAGAAAGGCCGGGGCCTTCCTTAGGGGGGGCCTCTTCGCTGTGCAGAAGAAGAGAGAAAGAAAGAGATGGACAGGGAAGCACGGATTGGCGCATGAGGAAAGTCCAGGGAATGTCGTGAGGGGTTTGACTGAGCAAACAAAGGAGAAGGATGGGGGAAGGGTGAGGCTTCGTCAGGAGGTTGGAAGAGGCTACTCGTACTTGGAGGCAGCGACTAAGTAGGAAGCGAGGGTTGGGTGGGGGGAGTTGCGCGAGACAAGGAATGGGGGTATTGGGGAGGCTTCGGAAGGAGGCTGGGAAAGGCTTTCAGGCAATGATTGGGAAAGGCTTGGCTAGGGGGTTACTCGATGCAGGGGGGACAAAGAGAGCATGGAGCGAGAAGCATCGTGACTTCACTGCTTACGGGCGGGGAAGGGACGGGATGAAGAATTAAAATCCACGGGCTGAAGAAGAAATAAACAGACAAGGGCAGGGAAGAGAAGGAAGAATGCGCAACACCGCGAAGATCGTTGGGAGAGAGAGAGAGGGAGAGCTTCGGACTGAGGAATTCACCTCACCACCGCCAAAGAGCGAATCGTCGGAAGAGAAGCCGCCAACCAAACGAAGGGGACTACAACGTCGTGAATCCCCACTACATGACTTCGACTCAAGACGCCGGCGAACACATGAGGGGGCGAGCAGTGACTAGGGTAGATGTACAACACGCCATGCCGGCCAGAATAGGGGTACAGAGTGGGGGACCTCGCCCATGAGCATCTTTCCGGACCCCTACCCAACCCTACCCGCCTTAATCTACAAGGAAAGCCACAACCCTTGGCCAGGCGGAGTAGCTGCGCAGGGCAGTAAACATCGCTGAGGATGAACAGAGTGGGGGAACCCGAGCACTAAACTAGGGGGACACCTTTGGAGGGGGGTATCATCTTTGGAAATGGGTGGCATCTGGGGGATCATTGCTGAATACTCGGGGGAAACCGCACACCTCGCGATTAGAAGGGGGCTACGAAAACCGTGGCCCTTCCGAACAAACTGGACTTCGCGCGCCCCTTGGGGCAGCCTCCCCTCTGGGGGGGCTAAGCGTGCAGGAGAGAGAGAGAGGGAGAGCTTCGGGCTTCCTGCCCAGCAGAAGAAGAAGGGAGAGCCGACCTGGTAGAGAGCGCGACACCCGACAAATGACAAAGCAGAGAACGAGACCTTGCAGAGACGCAGCTGCAACACATCTTTTGTTTCAATGCAACGACCTGTGCGCAATACCGTAGCCCACTCTCAGTTGCCAGCAAGAAGCAAAGAAGTGTAGTTGTAGGCATTGTAGGCAAGTTGTAGGCAAGTTGTAGGCCATGTCATCTCCGCGCCATGCTCCGCCTCGCGCCCTTTGCTCCTTTCGGCACGCTTGTTTGGGCAGGCCTTCCATGTCTATGGCCTTCCCAACCAGTCTTTTCAGTTCTGATTTACGGGCAAGTGGTGTCCAGCTGTTGACGGTTTGAGCAGAGGGAGAACGGTCCGCATTTTTTTCTTGGGCGGGGGGGGGGGGGGGGGGGGGGTGTCCCTTTTTCCATAGGAAAACCTCTATCATTCACGGGCCAAACAGAAAAGCGGGCAAAAGCAAAAAATCTCCGCCCTCTTCTAGTACGACTCACTTGCAAAATCTTGCAAAGCATGCGCTGAGAGGCTCTGGCTTGCCCACTGGCGACATTTCCGATGCTGAGTATCCGGCCTTCGTGTCCTGCGACGGCCCAGGCCACGATCACGTCCCAACTTGAGATCGTTGTCGCGCAAGATGAGAACTGTCTCTGGTATGGGCTGAAAGAGGGATTCAGTCGAGAACAGATGGCGGAAGTCACATCTGTTGCCGCACTTGACAAGAGTTGTAACTGCAAGTGCTCTTTCCGCGAGGGGACCTCATGAAAACCGCGGGGGCGTATCAAACAGAGCGAGAGTGCGTAATATGCATGAAAAGGGCATGACTTTGAGAGTCTCGTCTCATTGTTTAGGCACTCTTGGAGATCTACGTTGCCCATCCTATGCCGTTCTCAGAGCACGTGCGCCTGCGTGGCAGGTTTCGCGCCAATTTGGCGGCACTTTCGTGCTCTTCGTGCTGAAGGATTAGGCCCTTTGTTTGGAAACCCATACAGCAATTCGGGGCCATGCTGGATGTCGTCTTTGTTTTGTTGGCCACTTCTGTGCTTGCATGGAGACTTTGCTCTTTCGGAAAGCTCCTCTCGTGCTCTGCCTAAACCACACTGGGAGCAACCGCCTGAATTGTCAACGAACGCTGCAGGCCAAGGTCTCGCCTCAGATGGGTTGGTGGAACTGCGTCGCGGTTGCAAACAACACCCAAAGATCGGGGGGGGGGGGGGGGTGGCTTAAATAGGGTCTATTTGGAAGCTGAGACTCGGGTTTTTAGACTAACCAATGCGTCTCCACGAGAGTATTCTTGGAAGCTGAGAGTGGTGTTTTTGTGTGGTAGATACAAAGGAAAGGGCATAAGAAAGTAGCGAAAGGAGCTCCTCAAATCCCTTCCTTATCTCCTATGCTCTTTTCTGTATTCATTGCAACAGGAGAATACAGGAAAAGGGCCTCCATTCCCCTCTTGTTCTTCCTTTCTTGTGTTTTTGTCATTTAAAGGGGAACAGGAGAAGAGAAGGGAAAGAGAAGGAGAGAGGAGAGATAAAAGGAAGACAATTTTAATGGGAAGAGCCAAGAAAAGAATAGAAAAGAGAGATGAACAAAGAAGATGGAGAGACAAAACAAGGCGCAAAGAAAATGGCACTCTTCTTTATCTATCCTCTCTCCCTTCTCTCTCCCTTCCCTCTTTCTTTTCGACACAGAAAAACGAAAAAGGAAGAACTTGAAAAGGAGAAGGGTAAGGAAAAGAGCAGAAGAGACAGGCCGAAAAGAGGGATATGATGAAGTATGGGCAAGGTCCACGCGCAAGGAGTCACTCTCTGCTTACCCTTCCACTGCTTTATCATACAAGTTCCTTTCCTGTGTTATATTAGTTAAAAGGTAACAGAAGGAGAGAAGGGCAAGAGAAGCGAGAGAGGAGAGACAACAAGGAGGCCATTTGAATTTTCTGGAGGGGCACTGAAAAGAAGAGAAGACACAATAAACAAGGAGACGGATAGCACTCTTCTTTATCTATCATCTGTCCCTTCCTTGTCTCTCGCTTTTCCCTCTATAATTAAAAAATAGGTGCCCTCTCTCCTCTTCAGGAAGCCCCCTTGCCCTTATTTTGCTAGCTTTCTGAAACGACAAGGAAAACAACACATAGAAAGAGAGGAAAGGGAATGAAACAATAGGCAGTGGAGCTCTTCAGTGTCTTTACCTATCTCTTTTCTTCTTTTTCTTTTTCATTCAATAAGGAAAAGAAGCTTCCTTTGGTGTGATTTTGAGATTCAAAAGAGAACAAGAGAAGAGAAGGGAGAGAGAAAGGAGAGAGGAGAGATCAAAAGGAAACAATTTTCATGGGAAGAGCAATGAAAATCATGGAAGAGAAATGAAGACAGGAGAGGGAGGTGCAAAATCAGGCAAAGAGAAGATGGTGCTCGTTTTCTTCTTTCCTCTCTTTCTTATCTTTCCCTTTTAAATAAAAAACAAAAGGAAGAACAATGAACATGTAAAGGAACCCATTTTCTTTTTCCGTTTGGGAACAAGGAAAAGAACAGAGGCGATAGGGCGAGAGGAGGGATTTGCTGCAGCGTGGGGAGGGTCTACGGACAAGGAGCCAACCCCGCTCACTTTCCCCATCCATTGGAAAAGAAAGGAACATGGCCTCCATTCCCTCTTGTTCTTCCTTTCTTGTGTTTTTGTCATTTAAAGGGGAACAGGAGAAGAGAAGGGAGAGAGAAGGAGACAGGAGAGATAAAAGGAAGACAATTTTAATGGGAAGAGCCAAGAAAAGAATAGAAGAGAGATGAATAGAGAAGAGGGAGAGACAAAACAAGGCGCAGAGAAGATGGCACTCACTCTTTATCTATCCTCTCTTCCTTATCTCTCCCTGCCATCTTTCTTTTCGAAATAAGAAAACAAAAAGGAAGAACTATGAGAAGGAGAAGGGTAAGGAAAGGAACAGAAGAGATAGGCCGAGAGGAGGGGTATGATGAAGTATGGACCGGTCCACGCGCCAGGAGTCACCCTCTGCTTACCCTTCCACTGCCTTATCATACAAGTTCCTGTCTTGTGGTTTATCAGTCAGAAGGAAACAGAAGGAGAGAAGGGAAAGGGAAGTGAGAGGAGATAACAAGGATGCCATTTTTCTGGAAGCGCAACTGTACCGGAATGTGGCCACAACAAGCAGGCCAGGGAGGCTCAGGCGGGGCAAGTCTCTCCCTAATTAGAAAAAATCAACCTTGCTATTCACAGGTAGGCGCCCTTCTTCCTCTTCAGGAAATCGCCTTTCCCTTATTTTGTTATTTTGCTTTTTGAAGCGAATAAGAAAAACAACAAAAAAGAAGAGAGGACAGGGAATGACTAGGTAAAGAGAGGAGCTTTTCAATTTCCTCCCTATCTCTTATGTTACTTTTCCTTCTTGGGCGGGTGTCCTTTTTCTTCCTTGAAGATGCAGAAAACTATCAAAAAGGACACCCGTTCCATCGCCCACAATTCCCTTCCTTATCTCCTACGCTCTTTTCCTTATTCATTGCAACAGGAGAATTCAGGAAAAGGGCCTCCATTCCTCTCTTGTTCTTCCTTTCTCGTGTTTTTGTCATTTAAAGGGGAACAGGAGAAGAGAAGGGAAAGAGAAGGAGAGAGGAGAGATAAAAGGAACACAATTCTAATGGGAAGGGCCAAGAAAAGAATAGAAAAGAGAGATGAACAAAGAAGATGGAGAGACAAAACAAGGCGCAAAGAAAATGGCACTCTTCTTTATCTATCCTCTCTCCCTTCTCTCTCCCTTCCCTCTTTCTTTTCGAAACAGAAAAACGAAAAAGGAAGAACTTGAAAAGGAGAAGGGTAAGGAAAAGAGCAGAAGAGACAGGCCGAAAAGAGGAATACGATGAACTGAAAAGAAGAGAAGACACAAGAAACAAGGAGACGGATAGCACTCTTCTTTATCTATCTTCTGTCCCTTCCTTGTCTCTCGCTTTTCCCTCTATAATTAAAAAAATAGGTGCCCTCTCTCCTCTTCAGGAAGCCCCCTTGCCCTTATTTTGCTAGCTTTCTGAAACGACAAGGAAAACAACACATAGAAAGAGAGGAAAGGGAATGAAACAATAGGCAGTGGAGCTCTTCAGTGTCTTTACCTATCTCTTTTCTTCTTTTTCTGTTTCATTCAATAAGGAAAAGAGGCTTCCTTTGGTGTGATTTGAGATTTAAAAGAGAACAAGAGAAGAGAAGGGAGACCCGGGCTCGTAATTTAGTATTGAGGGGGAGGCCCGGGCTCGTGATTTAGTATCGGGGAATTTAAAAAATCAATTTCATTTCAATGTCCAGGGGCCCGATTTGGCCAAATTTTGCCGGGCAAAATTTGGCCAAATCGAGCCGCGCATTTCTCATCGCGTACGACGAGCAGCCCGATTTGGCCAAATTTTGCCCGCAGACTGCCCGGCAAAATTTGGCCAAATCGAGCCGCGATAGTTTAAATAATTTCGGGCCTCCAGAAAGGTGCGGCTCGATTTGGCCAAATTTTGCCCGGAGGCTGCCCGGCAAAATTTGGCCAAATCGGGCTGCCCTTCGTATGCGATGAGAAATGCGCGGCTCGATTTGGCCAAGTTTTGCCCAGAGGCTGCCCGGCAAAATCTGGCCAAATCCAGCCGCGCCTTTCTGGAGGCCCGAAATTATTTAAACTATCGCGGCTCGATTTGGCCAAATTTTGCCGGGCAGCCTCCGGGCACTTTTGGCCCCCCCCCTTTTCGGATTTAAATTATTTAAATTATTTAAATTATTTAAATTATTTAATTCCAGGGTGGAATTAAATAGTTTTAATAATTTAAAGCCCCCTTGCCCTTATTTTGCTAGCTTTCTGAAACGACAAGGACAACAACACATAGAAAGAGAGGAAAGGAATGAAACAGTAGGCAGTGGAGCTCTTCAGTGTCTTTACCTATCTCTTTTCTTCTTTTTCTTTTTCATTCAATAAGGAAAAGAAGCTTCCTTTGGTGTGACTTTGAGATTTAAAAGAGAACAAGAGAAGAGAAAGGAGACCCGGGCTCGTAATTTAGTATTGAGGGGGAGGCCCGGGCTCGTGATTTAGTATCGGGGAATTTAAAAAATCAATTTCATTTCAATGTCCAGGGGCCCTGCCGGGCAAAATTTGGCCAAATCGAGCCGCGCATTTCTCATCGCGTACGACGAGCAGCCCGATTTGGCCAAATTTTGCCCGCAGGCTGCCCGGCAAAATTTGGCCAAATCGAGCCGCGATAGTTTAAATAATTTTTCGCGGGCCGTCCAAAAGTCCGGCTCCACCGATTTGGGCCAATATTTTGCCGGCAGCCGCCGGCCAAATTTGGCCAAATCGGGCTGCCCTTCGTATGCGATGAGAATGCGTGCGCGGCTCGTTTGGCCAACATTCCCTTGCCCGAAAGTCCCGGCAAATTTTGACGCGGCAAAAGTTGTTCCACCCGTTCCCTTTTTTGGTGTGTATTTGCATCACTTTTCCTGGTAGTCCAAGGGAGCCGGCAAATTTTGAACCGCAAAGGGGCGTGTTCCTACCCTTTCCCGTTTTGTGGTATTTGCATCACTTTCCAGTGTTGCCAAGGAAATCCCGGCAAATTTTGACAACCGCAAAGTGTGTTTCTACCCTTTTCCCGTTTTGTGTGTTTATTTGCAGCACTTTTCAAGGGTGCCAAGGGGATCCCGGCAAATTTTGACCGGCAAAGTTGTTCCTACCCTTTCCCGTTTTGTGTGGTATTTGCATCACTTTTCCCGGGTGCCAAGGGGGTCCCGGCAAATTTTGACCCGCAAAGTTGTTCCTACCCTTTCCCGTTTTGTGTGGTATTTGCAAGACTTTTCCAGGGTGCCAAGGGGATCCCGGCAAATTTTGACCGACAAAGTTGTTCCTACCCTTTCCCGTTTTGTGTGGTATTTGCATCACTTTTTTCCCGGGTGCCAAGGGGTCCCGGCACAATTTTGAACCAAACGCCGAAGTTTGTTCCTCTCGCCTATACCCGGGGTCCCGTTTTGGTGGTATGATGCATCACTTTTCCCCGAGTGCCAAGGGGATCCCTGCAAATTTTGACCGGCAAAGTTGTTCCTACCCTTTCCCGTTTTGTGTGGTATTTGCATCACTTTTCCCGGGTGCCAAGGGGGTCCCGGCAAATTTTGACCCGCAAAGTTGTTCCTACCCGTTCCCGTTTTGTGTGGTATTTGCATCACTTTTCCGGGGTGCCAAGGGAATCCCGGCAAATTTTGACCGGCAAATGTGTTTCCTACCCTTTCCCGTTTTGTGTGGTATTTGCAGTAGACTTTTCCAGGGTGCAAGGAATCCCCGGCAATTTGACTCGCAAGTTGTTCCTACCCGTTCCCGTTTTGTGTGGTATTTGCATCACTTTTCCAGGGTGCCAAGGGGATCCCGGCAAATTTTGACCGGCAAATGTTGTTCCTACCCTTTCCCGTTTTGTGTGGTATTTGCATCACTTTTCCCGGGTGCCAAGGGGGTCCCGGCAAATTTTGACCCGCAAAGTTGTTCCTACCCTTTCCCGTTTTGTGTGGCATTTGCATCACTTTTCCCGAGTGCCAAGGGGATCCCGGCAAATTTTGACCGGCAAAGTTGTTCCTACCCTTTCCCGTTTTGTGTGGTATTTGCATCACTTTTCTAGGGTGCCAAGGGAATCCCGGCAAATTTTGACCGGCAAAGTTGTTCCTACCCTTTCCCGTTTTGTGTGGTATTTGCAGGACTTTTCTAGGGTGCCAAGGGAATCCCGGCAAATTTTGACCCGCAAAGTTGTTCCTACCCGTTCCCGTTTTGTGTGGTATTTGCATCACTTTTCCGGGGTGCCAAGGGAATCCCGGCAAATTTTGACCGGCAAATGTTGTTCCTACCCTTTCCCGTTTTGTGTGGTATTTGCAGGACTTTTCCAGGGTGCCAAGGGGATCCCGGCAAATTTTGACCGGCAAAGTTGTTCCTACCCTTTCCCGTTTTGTGTGGTATTTGCAGGACTTTTCCAGGGTGGCAAGGGGATCCCGGCAAATTTTGACCGACAAAGTTGTTCCTACCCTTTCCCGTTTTGTGTGGTATTTGCATCACTTTTCCAGGGTGCCAAGGGGATCCCGGCAAGTTTTTGACCGGCAAAGTTGCTCCTGCCCCAGGCCCTCCTGGGCCCCAAGAAGCAATGAAACATAAGAAACAGATGAAGGATGAAGCAGATGAAGCAGATCATGAAGATGATGAAGATGATGGAGATGATGAAGATGATGAAGATGATGAAGATGATGAAGATGATGAAGATGATGAAAATGATGAAGATGATGAAGATGATGAAGATGATGAAGATGATGAAGATGATGATGAAGCTGATTGGGATCATTGATGTCAAGGATGCACATGAAACATATTGGAACAACCGTGGAGATGAGAGAGATGATGGGGATGATGAAAAAAGATGATGAAGATGATGAAGATGATGATGATAGATGATGAAGATGATGACGATAATGAAGATGATGATGATGATGCGGATGAGGATGAGGATGATGATGATGAAGCTGATTGAGGGGGCCCTCCCGCAGGAGGAATTAAATAATTTAAATATGAAGGCCCCGATTTAAATATTAATATTTAATTCGGGGCCTTCATATTTAAATTATTTAATTCCTCCTGCGGGAGGAAGCCCGGCCCCCCCCCCTCCAGGATTTAAATTATTTAAATTATTTAAATTATTTAAATTATTTAAATTATTTAAATTATTTAATTACCGGGCCCGATTTACATAATTTGAATATGAAGCTCCCGAATTAAATATTCATATTTAAATCGTGGCCTTCATATTTAAATTATTTAAAGTTAAACCGTGGCCTTCATATTTAAATGATTTAAATCGGGCCCGAGAATTAAATAATTTAAATAATTTAAACAATTTAAATCCTGGAGGGGGGGGGGGCCTCCTCCCCCAGGAGGAATTAATAATTTAAATATGAAGGCCTCGATTTAAATATGAATATTTAATTCGGGGCCTTCATATTTAAATTATTTAATTCCTCCTGCAAAAGGAGGCCCGGCCCCCCCCCCTCCCGGATTTAAATTATTTAAATTATTTAAATTATTTAAATTATTTAAATTATTTAAATTATTTAATTCCCGGGCCCGATTTAAATAATTTAAATATGAAGCTCCCGAATTAAATATTCATATTTAAACCGTGGCCTTCATATTTAAACTATTTACATCGGGCCCGGGAATTAAATAATTTAACTAATTTAAATAGTTTAAATCCTGGAGGGGGGGGGGCCTCCTCCCCCAGGAGGAATTAAATAATTTAAATATGAAGGCCTCGATTTAAATATGAATATTTAATTCGGGGCCTTCATATTTAAGTTATTTGGGGGGGGGGGGGGGGGCCGGGCCTCTCCCGCAGGAAGAATTAAATAATTTAAATATGAAGGCCCCGAATTAAATAATAATATTTAATTCGGGGCCTTCATATTTAAATTATTTAATTCCTCCTGCGGGAGGAGGCCCGGCCCCCCCCCCTCCAGGATTTAAAATATTTAGAATATTTAAATTATTTAAATTATTTAAATTATTTAATTCCCGGGCCCGCTTTAAATAATTTAAATATGAAGCTCCCGAATTAAATATTCATATTTAAATCGTGGCCTTCATATTTAAATTATTTAAATCGGGCCCGGGAATTAAATAATTTAAATAATTTAAATAATTTAAATAATTTAAATAATTTAAATCCTGGAGGGGGGGGGGCCGGGCTTCCTCCCGCAGGAGGAATTAAATAATGTAAATATGAAGGCCCCGAATTAAATATTAATATTTAATTCGGGGCCTTCATATTTAAATTATTTAATTCCTCCTGCGGGAGGAGGCCCGCCCCCCCCCCCTCCAGGATTTAAATTATTTAAATTATTTAAATTATTTAAATTCCCGGGCCCGATTAAATAATTTAAATATGAAGCTCCCGAATTAAATATTCATATTTAAATCGTGGCCTTCATATTTAAATTATTTAAATCGGGCCCGGGAATTAAATAATTTAAAATAATAATTAAATAATTTAAATATTTTAAATCCTGGGAGGGGGGGGCGGGCCTCCTCCCGCAGGAAGAATTAAATAATTTAAATATGAAGGCTCCGAATTAAATATTAATATTTAATTCGGGGCCTTCATATTTAAATTATTTAATTCCTTGCGGGATTAGGCCCGCCCCCCCCCCCCTAAATTATTTAAATTATTTAAATTATTTAAATTATTTAATTCCCGGGCCCGAATTAAATAATTTAAATATGAAGCTCCAGAATTAAATATTCATATTTAAATCGGGGCCTTCATATTTAATTCAGGCCTGGGACCCCCCCTAGGACCTAAAATAGGGTCTATTTGGAAGTTGGCTCTTGTAAATAAGTATACGTTTTGGGGCCTTTTTTCCTCTTGTGAACACGAGTGCCAGCTTCCAAATAAACCCTATTTAAGCTGCACACGGGGGGGGGGGGCAGGAGGGGGGAGGGGAGCTGCTTGGACTCTGCACCGCACGGTGCCACTCTGTCACTGCCTCCACAGCCAAGGCAAGCGACTGCGACATACATCATAGACCAATGGGGGGTACGTGCCTCGGGCCCCTGGGATGTTTCACGGGATACTTGCAGAACAGTTTGGCAGGGTACTTTGAGATGCTTTGCATTGAAAGCTGCCGCTACGGGGACCCAGAGAGTGGTGAAGCTTCGAGCCAGGAGCAGTCCGTCGAGTTCATGTCAGGCTGGCACAAAGAGCCTGAGACCGCATCTTTCTTGAAGGGGGGGGGTTCCAGGATTCCTTTGTTCAAAGGGCCGTGCTGCATCATGCACATGCACGTGTTCTGCGGTCGAGCAAATACGACTTGACAAACTGAAGTGCATAGGCCATGGTGTTCACCCGAGAGTTAAGCCGCCACCAAACATGAACAAACAAATTGCGACGAAGAGCAAGCCGCGAAGTCAAAAGCCCCCCCCCCCCCATAGCTTGCCCAAACCCAACGAAGATGCAGCTAAGCCACATGCAAGCTTTAGCCCACCAGGAGTTCTATCAGCTGCGTGAAACGGGACATGCGATTGTCCACCTCCCTGCCAACCATGGCTGACGCCTGGCTTGTCTAGGGGTGAAAAGCGTGGCATGGCTCCAGTGTTGGTTTCTTAGGGTTTTGCCGTGACCACGGTACCCAGCCATGTAGGTCAGGCTGTTTTCCAGGCTTGCGGTAGGCATGGCTCATTTCACACACACACACACATGTGCGCAACAGCTTCGCCCCCAAAATTCAAAAGGCTCGAACGACACCGAGACATCCACTGGTGGCTGCCAGCTTCCTTTGCATCAGGGCCGCAGGTATCCAGCCCGACAAAAAAGCCGAACCCAACATCTAAGGCGGGACAATGAGAGGAGCACACGATTTCATAAAGTTGAGCCAAATACCGAAAACGCTGTAAAGTGTATACTTGTTTGGCTTTGCATGTCCGGGTGTCCAAGGCATACTCTTTGGATCTCGTCGCTGTTGCGGGACACCTCAGATGTTCACGGCGGGCGGGCAGGGAGCGAGTGTAGGGCCGCTCACGCCAACTGGCGTGCGGTACGATAATTAGCGGTGGCAGAACCAATACCCATAGCTGGCGTATGATGCCGTAGCTTTTTGTGATGATTAATTAAGCGTGAGCGCGCACGCCATAGCTTGCATGAACGCCAGTGGTCGCAAGTTGCAAACCATAAAGCTCCAATGTGGTGCTTGTTTCAGGCGGCTTCTGCCTGTTTGGCTACGTCGCCGCCCTAAGCTGCGTGCTGACACACATGAGGGGGCGGATCGCCGGCCAGGGCCCCAGCTACAGAAAGGTGCTGTTCTAAAGGCCCCCTAAGTAGAATGCGTCGCTTTCGGAAATGGCTGTAATTCAAAAGATGTCAGCTTAGTAGCGGGCCGCCGGGGTATGCTGGGGTCACCCCGCGACAAATCTTGTCACACCAGGGTCGGTTCCGCGACAAACCCTTCGTTCCTATCTCCGCGCGACAGCGACAAAGGCTTGAAAAAGGGAAGGCGCGGCTCCGCGAGAAAAGGGCTTTCGATTCACAGCCAAATTTTATTTTATATGTTGTCAAGGCTTCCCCTGGCCCTGATCACGAGTGCAAGAGCCCGAAGACTTGCAAAGTTGGACATCATTGCATGGGTTAGTGCAGAACAATTTTGGGAATAGCGTACAAGAAACTCAGCACTTTGTGTGCGCTTTTCTCGAACTTGCTTGGGCCCTATGTTTGAGGGGCTCGCCGCGGCTCGCTTGGGCAACTTTCAGATTTGGCCCCTTCTGGATCAAATACTGAGAGGATATGGCAGAGTCCACTTGCACAATAATGTTCTTTCGACTCATGTGTGAGCTCCTTCGTAGACAGCATGGTTTCGAAGGAGCACTTTCCGTGGTCTTCCAAATGCTCATGTGCGATTCATGCCCCAAGTTTCCCAAGGCGAGAATGAGCGAGCACTAACAGCGCGGATGCAGAACGCGCTGGGTCCGGAACGGTCCCTGGCACTGCAATCAAGGGGGTTCCGATTTTTGCATTGTGGCTAACTCAAAGTTTACAGGGTTGCGTACGGAGAGTCGCATTGAAGCATGCGCGTGCAGCCACACAGTGACCCGTTTTTCAACATTCTTCTCAGCCGCCAAGACCCGGAGGTCTCTGGAGCTGCTTCTGGAAAGCTCCCCCTGGAACCTGCCTGGCGTCCCAGAGTTGGCCGGAACTCCACGTTTTTTCATCACCTTTTTCAGTAATGTTGGACCTGGTTTAATGTAGGGGGCCCCCCCCCCCCTGAACAGTCGGGGCGTGGATTGGGTCCTGATTACACGGCCCCGGGGGCTTATATGATTTTAATAGGGAGGAGTTTAGATAGATTTAAAAGGGGCAGCAATGCCCGGTTATCTTTTTTAAAGGCGCGCCACGTGGAATTTTCTTGCGGCGCCCGGACGGTTTGACTTTAAAGCGGACCCCTCAAACAGTGAGGGGGTCCTGAATAATTTCGGAAATTTGACTTTATAGAACCCCCCCCTACTAAACCAGGTCCAACATTACATGTCCTACAGAGTCCGACATTCCACTATGTCACACTATGTCACACTATGCCCAGCATGATGACAGATAAACCAAGAGCATCATGAATGTTGGGGTTGCGCCCGAAACCTCCCGAAACACTTCTGGGCCCAAAAAATGCACCACAATGCAGGAGGCGGATTCGAATGAAGCTATTGTTGTTGCCTTCATGTCGTGTTCTCCTTTCTTGTGATCTCCCTTCAGGTCCTCCGCCAACTTGGGACTGGAGCCGCCTAAGGCAGTTGGGATCCGCACAGCCCCCGCACCTGTCACGAAGTCCGTCACGAAGTACTCGGGGAGTACACGAGCTGATGGTCGCTTTGTCGCCTTCCTACCCAGTTCCAAAAGGCTTGGCGGCGTTTTCCCTATAGCCACGCTTAAGAGGCCGTGCTCTCTGCAGTGGATCTGGAGCCCTGGGCGTGGCAACCACTGCCACAGGCACTGCAAACTTTGCCGAATGGTGTTGCTGCCTTGCAGGCTAAACTCCTTGGGTTTGTTCCGGAACTGGGCCTAGATGCAGCTGCGCGTCTTGGATTCAGGCCCAAGGCCTTCAAGCCTCCGCCAGACAGACAATACAGGTTCTAGGCTTTTCGTCGCTCGGTGCCCTGACCATTGGTTCGTCCATTCGTCCCTAAATCGTCAAGTTGTGCAGGCTGAACCTGCTTCAAAACTGATCTAAACTGATCTCAGACTTCAAATCACGCTGAACACTGGAGGCCTCCAAGCTGATCGCGGCTGCCAAGGCCTGGACAGCACCAGACACCGGGGTTTGAAGCTTGACTCCGGTGTGCATGCACAGTCGCCCTGTACAGTAGAGTGCGTATGCGTGTGGAGATACTCCCAGCGCCTTCCACACTGAGCAGATGTTGCAGATCTGATTGGTGTTCGCGCATTTGGTTCTGGCACTTTGAGCACCTGATGGAGGTTATCTGAGTTTGCACACACTCCACTGCTCAGTTCACGGCAACTTTGGAAGCCCCACTTCAAAAGCAGGAGCCGCCTCTGTTCCGCCTCGCCGTGGTGGGCCACCACGCGGGGATGTCGCTAGTCAATCGCCTGAATTCACAAGGGTTCGGTCGTTTTTTGGGGGCTCAGGTTTAAGAAGGGCACTCGGGCTGCACTCCGGCGAAACATACCCGCGAAACATACCCCCGAAATAGCCGGTAAAGTAGTTCATGATGCCGTGCGACATACCCCGAAACATTCCCACGAAACATTCCCTGATCCCAACACCTGCCGGCCCGCCCCCCCCCCACCTCCCCCCCAGCATCGAACAAACCCACAGTTTCCTCGGTAGTTTCTGAAGTGACTCATGGCGTAGGCCTGCACGTCGTTGAAGGCTTGCATACCGGACTTTGAAAGCCTGGGACAAAGACGCTGATCACCTCTTTGCAAGCCCTGCATGCGAAGAAATCTAGTTGCAGCTTTTGTCTGAGAATCCTGCTGAGTGCAATCTGAAGCAAGAAGTGCTATAGTTTTTTCTGGAAGCTTCTTCCCCAAGCACGAAACTCGAGCAGAGGCAAAGCATGTTGGGACAAATGCACAGGAAAGCAATATTAGTCAAGGCGAGGTCAAGGAATCAAGGCCCCAATGAATGGGTTTTAGCCTGCGGAGGGCAAACCGGCAAACAGGCAGACAGATGCCTAGGAGCCAGCGATGGTCATTGCGGGGGTGCTGGCAGAGTTGGCGGAAGAGGAGAAGTGGCTCAGCAAAGAATCAGGTTGTACTTGTACTAATTGTACTATACCATACTGAGATATACTTGGCTGATGTTGCCCATGTGGTGACAAAGCTTCACCAATCCCCCACCGCCCCTCCCCTTCATCCGAGGAGCAGTGATGAAACAGCGCAGCACGACGTATGCTTAATGTGTCATGCAAATGTGTTCACATTGTGTGTGCAGGTTTCAGATCCACTTCTTTGGGCAGTACTATTCCTGCGAGCTCCTGGGTCGTTGTGACCAGGCTCGAAGAAGCCAAAAGTTAGGCTCTGGCATACCAGTACCGTCTGAGTCTAGCTGCGCGCCGTGCTGCACCATGCTGTGCCAACATGTTGCTACAAAGTTCGATGCGGATGTTTTCGGGAGTGCGGAATCCGTCTCAGCACAGACGTACTTCGACTTTCAACCGTAAATCACGTGCAAGCATGATCATCTTGACTTTGGCACAACCTGGCGTTCCTCTCTTCCTATCTAGCAGCATTCGCAAGCTACAACAAAACCCGTTCGTGCAGGATTCTCTCCAGGATGTGTTCCGGCGGTGGATGTTTGACGATCGCGTTCGGCAGGCCTGCGGTTTCATTCCGCACCACCCGGATAGTAGCCGATGACGTCTAGTGCCAGCGGGGCCACGTGATTGGCTTTGATGGGTATCCCATGGCACTTCCCCCCCTTCCAACTTCTCTGTCTCAGATGCTGCATCATCATTAGGACAAGACATCAAACGGCAGAGGCGAGTTGCGAAGTTGGATGTCCTCCAAAATCCTGACGAACTTCATGTGTTGGGGACAGGGCAGCAGCGACATGCTTCCAACAATACTGAGGAGAGCTTTTTGAACCTAAATTTCCAGACGCCGCAATGAAACTTTCGATTTCTTCGATCACGAAAGTCGGGTCCGACGAGAAGCAGATCTAGGCTTCGCTTTGGGAGCTACGGCACTCTGAAGATGCTGCTGTGAGATGAAATGTATTACACACAGAGCCCTGCTGAGTCTACAAAGCTGCAGGGCCACGAGGGCACGAGGCTGACCGAAAGGACCCAAAAAGCGAGGCCTTGGCCGCCGCAGAGCCATCGCCGACAGTGTGGCCAGAACTGCGCGAGGCCGTAGCTGCGGAGCCGGCCTTGTTGGAGGCCAGGGAAAGGCATATCTGGCATATTTGCATCTGCGTCATGTGCTCCCCATTTGAAGCATCTTCCCCAAGCCCCGGAGGCCAGCGCATGGATCTGCACTGGTATTTGGCCACTCTGCTGGATGCTACAACAGCTCTCGCAGCAGCCACCTGGCCAACTGCCCAGCTTCAAGATTCACATCCTGAGTATCGGCTGGGTCTGGTCTTGGGGTCTAACTCACGTAAGAATGAAATCACAACACTGTCTCTTTCACATTTCACATCTACGAGTATACGGTCGTGAAGTAGGCTACTCACGATTTCTCACGGTTTCTCGCGGCGGGGATATGTGGATACCTCTTCAGAGCGAAAGGAAAAGCCAGCTCAGCCGAGGGCTTCTCACGATCTTTCAAGTTCTCAAGCGTTTCTCACGCCTTTTTGGGCGCAGTTGGGATTCCGGGATGCACTTAAATTGTTTCGTGGAGGGGTAGGGTCCAGGGCCTACTTGCAACAAAACACACACACACACAGAGACATCTGCCAGCCGAGTTTTTATGACGTAGCGGCATTTCGGGGGAATCTGGGTCACGGCCATAATACATGTCCGACAACCATGTCGGGCGGAGGTCATTGCCATATGGCCCATACGGCACTTGTTTGTGTTGCGCTCCATTCCTTTGTTAGGGGTTTTGGGGTCGCAACAGGAGGAAAAGAGTCGCAAAGACTGGGGAAACCCGAAGCAGGCAAAGGGGATTTCTGAGAAGAAGACGGCATACGACCCTTACACTACAGCGGCGTTGCATCTTGAGGCCGGTTTTACACTACATGGTGAATTGGCTGGTTGGCGAGCACACACCCAGCGCGCCTTGGTGTCACCGGCAAGCTAGGCTTGGGCCAACAGTTTCGAGTTGCGATGCCAGTTGGTCACTTCGGATTACCGAGCTTGATGAACATTCAGGGGTTTCGGAGGCAGAAGCTTGGAGGGATGAACTATGATGAACTTATTGAAAGTTTCATTGATCACCACATAAGAACGAGTGTCAAATACATCCTACCTCGACAGTATCTCAGACATCAACATGCCAAGTTTGGGAGTCAAGCTTCGTCTGCTCCAGCTGATTTGAGGAGTGGCATGTTGCCCTCATTGCTGAAGCCGCACGGGCTGGGGGCGCTTCTTGGCACAAATCGTGCATTGACTGTATGTGCGGTTGTTTTTCCAACGGAATTGGTTGCAATACTTGGATGCAAGGTAGCAAGTCTGCAGGTTTCCAGATTTTGGTGCCCGTCAAGGCCATTGCAGGCTAAAGTTGCTTCTGAGTCTCAACAAGCACAGGGCAGCAACGCAACCCAACACTGGAATTGAAGCCCTCGACAACCCTAACAAGTTGGACGATAGTGTGCCGACCGACGGAAATGCCAAGGAGAGCATCCAGAGCAGCCGACACCATTTCTGCACTACCGCTTGGGCGCGGCTTTCCATCGACGTTTCCTACCTCGTGGGCCTCAAGGCATGTGGAGAACTGTTGCTAGAACTTGTGAGGCTTCGGTCTACTACGTATCGTAGCTCATCAGGTTCTTTGAGTTGTTTCGATATAGAGCTCGGCCTCATGGCTTAGTGATCCTTAGTACCTGCAAAGACAAGGGACCATTGAAGCCGCCGAACGTATCGCAGGTACCACATGCGGCGACAGTCGGATGGCACACAGCACTCCATGCAGGACGGGGGTCATTTCACTGCCACCGTGGCGGAACCGGCGAAACTTGCAGAGAATGGACAATCCGCTCCCTGAGCCTCCCAGCTGCCCATGGAAACATGGTCATTCGGATTCGGTCACCAGTTTGGCCTCAGCAGCTGTTCAAGTTCGGACCTTTGCACGCTACTCCGCATGATGTCCGGAAGGCTGTAGACATTGACCTGTGTACTCTCTGCAAGTACACTCTGTAAGTACTCTTCTCATATTAGCGAGATTTTTGCTCTCTGAAGGACCTGGGCTCCGCTGGGCCTGGCGACCTGGGCAGCCAGCGCGGGCAGCTGTGCCACGCAACGTCCTCACGCGCAGGATCCAAGGCCCCCACCCCTTCTGGCCCCTCACTCTCTCGTCTCACTCTCTGGTCTCTCTATCTCTTTCTCTCCTCCCACTCTCTCTCGCTCTCTATCTCTCCTCCCTCTCTCTCTCTCTCTCTCTCTCTCTCTCTCTCCTTCTCTCCAACCCTCTCCTCCCCCTCGCGCTGGTTCCATTAGCACATCCTGCCGAGGGAGCTGCAGCTCAGCAGTAGTTCGCTTTCACCACTCGCCGAAAACTAGAATACTCTATGCAATCCGGCCGCAATGCTGTGGAGAGGTCAGCTCTTCACGGCGATGTTTGGACACTTCAATCGACTTTGTTGGGTCAAGGCAAGCTGGCGTGTCCAGCGGGGACTCTGAAGCTACGAAGTGCACGTTGGTTTCATTGACTTCGGGGCTGTGCTCGGCTACCAACAGCGTTGGCCAACCCGTTGTCCGCTCACCCTCCTTTTGCAACCATCCCATACCATGCCTTTTTGAAGAGTACCGTTGCGTTGAAGCTTGCAAGACTTCTGCTGTGTCGCGTATGGCAGGGACACCACTTAAGCAGCCTTCAAGCCTTTTTTGTCACGCAAGGACGCCGCCGTTCCCGTCGAAGTTGATGCCATGGGCTCAGTGGGGGACTTCGGAACTTGGCAGGACACGGACGGAGTCCGCAAACGCCGGAAGAGAACAGGAGCAGGCTCAAGATGACGCTCGCTCCTAGGTCCCCGTGGGCACACTCCTGATCAACTGATAGAGCGCGAGTCGAGTTCTTATGCCGCCTCGCGCGAACTTGTCCTTATCAGTCCTTGATAGTCTCTTGCGGGTTGTTGGGTTGCATAGCTGGGTTAAGAATGCAGAAGCCTTCAACATCCGTCAATCGCTCGCCCCGAGTCCCAAAACAGACAAAGCTTCGATGACTGTGCGACGGCTGAACCTGTACCCTAAAGGAAGAACGGGTCATGCAACCCTGAAACCTTTCTACGATTAACCGTATGGCAACAACGCATCATGCAAACCCCCTGTATACAAAAACAAAACCAAAGACAACAGGAGATGATAATTTTTGAGCCACAGCCCGCACAAATCCGCGCTCGGAAAGCTCATGTGGCTAATAGACGTGCTCAGAGGTGTGGCAAGGCGGCTTCGATAGCATCAACCGGGGTGCTGGAGATCCGTGGCAGGGCCAAGTCAGGGGCTCAAAATCAGTTTGAGCAGTCGTAAGCAGGATTTTCATGTGAAGCTTTGGGCTTTCACGCTTGTCATTCTTGATATTGAGGAACCAGAGCGGTTGTTTGTTCCTTCCAGCGCTTGTGATAACCGAAACATTACATAATAAATCAAAAGGGTTCATGTGTTCGCATGCTACAAGTAATCTGAATCGCAGATGTCCTGAATGCCTTGCATGAGACAGCAAATTGAATGCTAATGCGCCCTGCCTCGGCACGCCACCCTTGAGCAGGACATTCACGTTCATGGGGTCCACAGAAGGGGCTTCAGAGGGCCCTCTGTCCAGAAATCAGAAGACACAAGGCAGGTGGCCCCTAAAGGGGGTCCATGGAATGTACGGGTCCCATAGATGGTGCTTAAGAGAGGGCACAAAAGGGTCCACAAGGCACCGCCGATTTCGTAGACCTCCACGGGCTTGCTATGGACCTGGTCGGACATGTTCATACCTGATCTCATAAACCTCATCGACACCCTCGACTGTTCCTCTCAGTCCAGATCCACAGGGGAGGCCACAGAAGGTCCATGGAGGCCCAGCGCAGTGTCATGCACCTAACATATTCTCTGCATATGGGATGTCCTTATGCCGACTGATAAAGATGCGTTATGGAGTCATGGGTTAGAACTGCATACTCTTTTGTTCACAACAGACGAGGAACGCATGCAGCACCGACACGGAGAGCGCCTCGCACCTGCCACCCCCCCGTCCACGGTAGTTTTTTCAAGTACTCGTACCAGCACCACAGATCAACAGTTGCAGCGGGAGGTTCGCGGCAAGATCTGGTGGAGCGATGCAGTTGACTACATGGCTGCGCCAAAGCCTTAGACAGCGCAATCACGAGCGACATGGTGGCGCTTGATGGAGTTGCCTGCAAGGCTGCGAGGCTTTGAACAGCCTAGACTAGCCGCGGTTGGCTGACATCGCGCGTAGCCGTGCATGTGCCCAAGTGTGTTTTTTCACCCGCCGGTTCGCAAGCCTAGGATATACCTAGCGGGGGACATCACGTTGCTCACCTTCTCGGAGCTCTACTCCCTGCAGGTCCGGTGTGTGTCGCATGCCAGTTTGATGGCCACACCTCCTTCGATTGCTGGCTGGGTATTGAATCTTTGAAGCCCGAGTCGGTTACCTGTTGTACAAAGATATCGGCAAGCCCGGTTAGATTTTCCAGAGCGTTCTGTCAAGCTTGAAGGTACCTACCTTGGTGCCTCACGCAGACTGGCAAGCCAGGAGAGGATACCATAGGTTTCACTACTCTCCTGACACTTTGCGATACTGTGGATCTCAAGGGGAGTGCGCACCCCTGGGCAGCACAAACAACCAAAAGACTACAGAGTAGAATTGCAAAGGCGTTGGCAACGAGTTGACATGAATCTCATGCACAAGCACTAATGACAGGTGCAGCTAAGATGCACTTGACTTCCTGAATGTTACTACTGCCAAGTTTACGACCTTCGTCAAAGTCGTTTGATGCGCGCATGCATAGCACTTGCACATGACTTGGAGTCCCACCTTTGCTACCTCTGCATTGTCGCGGCATGCTCTCATTGCGTGACAGCGGCTGCACCTGGCGCTGGCAGTGAACAACTTCCTCGGTTGAAAGTGGAACGACTCCATTCACGCTCTTGGCCCTTTTGACAGATCCCCGCAGGATCATGTCGGACATGTGCGAAACCGGCATCGGCTGGTTCCACGTGCACTCGCCCTTGTACCGGCTGGAGGGAGAGCTGCGGCTGGGCGGCAAGAGGGGCAAAACAGGCACCCAAAGGGGTAGGAACGGGTAGTAACCAGGTAGTACAGGGGACCTCAAGGGCCCTTAAGTAACTTAGAGATCTTAGAGATCTTGAGCTGTGTTGGGGAGGACATGCTCGGCACAAGCATTGGAACAGAGGCCCTTGATGGTTTGTACTGGATGTGATAAGGAGATGCTCCTCGCTCCCCAGTGTGAGGTGACCTACGTTTTGTGTGTTTACATCGTCGTATCAGCCGAGGACTTTTCAGTACTCTCCCTGGGGCTGCAAGCTGGATCAAATCCGTCGCTAGCTCGGAGTTCTGAGTTAGGCCTACTTCGTTTGTTGCCTTTCTATGCTAGACTAGATGCGAGAAGCAAGAAGTTTCAATCGCTGTACCTGAATCATTTCGAGCATTGTGTCAGGATCATGTCTTGTCCATTCCTCGTCTGAGGTCGTATCTCAAATTCTCTGCATCCTCTCCAATCAGTGCTTCAGATCTCACATGTCTTGCTTTCGCATATCATCTCTGATCCCGCCTCTCTCACCTCCCATGTCTCATGCACCTCCCAGGCCTCATGTTGTCTTTTAATGCCCAAAAACATGTGTTAAGGAGGACCTCCAGGGACCCCCAAATGGGTCGCACGTTCTTCTTTCAACCAGCAAAAAGGTTGCTACAGTCCACTATCGCCGTGTGTTGTCGGCCGTTCTATCTTGTCTGCCATCTCCATGTCGAATCTCGTTTTTCGTGTCTTGTTGACAACGTCCTGGCTTTGGCATCACATGAACATGTGACCTCAATTGCCGCATCTGGGCTCCCATGTCTCATCCCATCTCTACTGCATCTCGTCTCTCAGATTCCCTTGAGATCGAGAAGTTGCCGAGCCGCGAAATGCTAGGCTACTGGCTACAGACTGCAGATGCCTGGCGTGTGGGCCCCAAACACGACAGATTCAGATTCGAGGTTTCGAATTCTTCACGCAAGAAAGAAAGAAGACACCATGCTACACCCGATGTTAGCCATCCCATAGTTGACCATGATGATGCCAGAGACCTGCCTCTTTTTTGTGACAGACCCCAAATAGATGTTGCCAGCGTCAAAAAGGGGAAGGGCTTGAAAGAATTGGCGCAAGATGTTGCCAGCTCCCTGCCCCCCTGTGCAAAGCATGTGATTCAGAAAAGCGTGTTCTGAGCCCTCTGAGGCTACCCGCACGTGCAGCACTTCCACTCTTTTGTGGCCGCTTTTCTTACATTTCACCAAACTTGCCAAGTCCCTGATAGCTTGAGTGTTGGCATGTCTTGAGGTATTAAAGAACAAAACTTGCATGGCTGCCATAGCTTGCACCACCTAGGATCTTTATCAGCAGCTCCTACTTTGGGCATCCGAGCCAGACAAGCTGGAAAGGCGCCTGGAAATAGCCCAAAAGAGTGAGAGAACGTCCTTGGTTTTGTCGGCAGTTGTTTGTGGCTGCCCTGTTTGCAATACTTGAGTCAGGTCTAATTGGCGTGCGTAGATCCATCTTGCACGTTCGGGTTTGCAGTTCTCGACAGTTGCTTGCGCACTGGTCGATGCTCCTTCGGGCATGACTTGTTGCGTGGGTCCGTGTTGGACCTGCCGACCTGCTCTTGCAAGGCTTCGTGCCGAGATGGAGCTATTCCACCTGCATTTGTCGCGAAGGCGAGGCCAGGGAACGCGGCACCCACTATAAATCACCCTAGACTGACACAGCTCCAGTGCGGTGACCAAGGCATTTCTGCGCACTCTTCTGGAAGTGCGCGGATTATGGGGTATTGGCTTTTGCCTATACGATTTCCTCCCTTGCCTTGGCCCTCGCAGAAAGCACACGAACTCCATCAGGAAGTGCGAGAATGCCGACAGCAGCTTTGCAATCTCTTCCAACCGTTGGGTACTTCGGAAGCATGATGCGTAGGTTTCGGGTTGATGTTTGCTCTCCGCTCAGCAAGAAGGAAAATCGCAACAGATACGCCGCGCACAACGTATTTGCAGCTGTTCCGTCTTTTTGAATACTGTGATGCAACGTGATCCACAGCAGCGCATCTGCAATAGATGCACACTTGCATGAGAGAATAATTTTGCACATGCGTACTGTGCAGACCACTTAGTGACATGCATCTTCTGTCAAGGCACACGAGTGCAGCCCACTCGCGTGCGGCACCCCATAAGGCTCTCCATCTCTATAAGAGACCGAGACCTGTGCACACTGTACGCCCGCCTGTGCACAACCTGCATTCAGCTGTTTTTTTAACTCAGGATGTCGGGTTGGTGCAAAAGCCACATAACCACGCCGCCAACGCGCTGTAAAGTTAGGTCGCATCGAGTTCCGCTCGCGCACCACAAACACACTCCACAAGCGCGTCGTAGTCCGGCTGGCACGGCTCGTGACAAGATATTGCTAGTTGCAGATGTTGCAGATGTTGCAGGACCCTGCTGTACTTTTGGAACCTCCTCGCAGCCAAGCTGCCCGAGCTCCTCCTTGCACCCGAGGCTCAATTTAGGGCGCAGCACGGTGGGGGGTGGGGGGTTAAAAATCACTCGAAAATCTCCAGCCGAAATCCTGACCCCGAAGCCCTGCAACTCAGGCCTAAACCCCAAACTGAAGCTCAAAGTCCGAAGCATTGGACGGCAGAGCAGCGTGCTTACACCTGAAAAACAGGTAGCCAAAGTTCTCAGAAAGCGTCCGCGAAATCGGGACTCACTTTTTGGGTGGTTTATAGGCTTGACGGTGTAGGGTCCCGAGCTTTCCAGAAGCCATGGATGCACTGGCCACTCGCACGGATTGGTCGCATGTGCGTAATCATCGCGTGGGCGAGCATGGAAGCACCCAAGCCACTCGTGCGGATTGAGAAAATGGACGATAGACGCTGCGCGACGGCAAGCCCGGAGGGCTGCGGGC
The DNA here is from genome assembly GCA_905221605.1 of Symbiodinium natans. NCBI lineage: Eukaryota > Dinophyceae > Suessiales > Symbiodiniaceae > Symbiodinium > Symbiodinium natans. The sequence goes on along the minus strand of CAJNDS010002586.1, from coordinate 51,261 downwards.
AATAAACAAAGGACATGTTAGATGGTTACGGTTCTAGCATCACATCATTACATCAGCCATTGCAGTTTTACGCTGTTACATCATTATGTTACTTTGTTTTCTGTTTTCCTGTCATGTTAGCTTTTGTATGGTCATACTGGTTTATTCGTATCATATTTGTGTTTGTTGTTATATTCTTATCTTACCAGGAAATTCGTATTATACAATTAGTTGATGGCTACCGCCAATGCCGCCGACCCCCACAGCAAAACCGCCCCACATTGGGGCCGAGATCCTGGTGGTCTCATTCTGTCACGGATTCGCCAAACCCTAAACCCTAAACCCTAAACGCGCACCTCAAACGCTCAACCCTAAACCCCGGAGGTATTGAAGCAGCATTTCGCTCTCGCAAGCGAGAGAAGGCAAGGTTGCGCGGACGCATCAGTTGCGTGCTGTGTCCTATCGCTAAGATGACTGCTTGCAAAAGGACGTTCCAAAACAAGTTACGCGGGGATGTTATTTCAAAGCAGCCATGCTTTGCGGTACAAGCACCGAAACGGCGACCAGCTGCTTCTGTTCAGCTAAGCAGAAAACATGCGTTTTTTTTGGGGCCTCTGGCTTCAGAGTTTGGCGTTAGCCTGGTGTTCTGTAGGAACTGGTTGCGTGCTACTCCAAGGCCTTAAGTGGGGTTTCTCGTGGAACCGAACCGGAACTGTGGAACCGGAACCGCAGGAACCGAACCGACAAACAACCGAACCGGGCAGGGGGGGTTGGCTTGTCGGCTAGGAAGGTGGGGTAGGGGGGCGTGAGTGGGGGGCTGCCGGGTAAACAAGGGGGGAGGTGGGTTGTGGCTGCCGGGTACAAAAAGCGATGGGAAAATGAGTCTTCACTGACGCCGCCCCCGCTTCGGGGGTCGGTGGATACGGTTTGATATACTGCGATGTTGCATTATTGTACTACTTTTTTTAGTGTTCGTCAGTTCTCGTTTATAAATGGTAATATGCGATATTGAAGAAACGATGTTCTTGTATTCTAGAATTGCTTTTGCTCTGCATTATAGTATTTCTAAACACCCTTCTCAGATAAAGTTTGGTTTCGACATCATCGAGTCGTTTGGGGGTCTGCTGCAAGGTAGCGCATTTTCACTGCAACCATGCCAAAACAATAATTCGACACAGGCATTTGTTCGAAGCGTTCCCGTTTCCAACCTATCAACTTCTTCAGACTTCGTAATGTCAAGTTTCCTTCCATGTCAAGACATGCAAACGACCCATTATACAAGCCGCCCCTAAACTAAGCATGTCTTGACACATAGCCGAGTTCATCGCGCCTGCTAGTATTCAGTTTCCCTCCTTGTGCAGAAAAGGCATGGACACTTGCTGGATGGTTGGAGAAAGCAGATAAAACATTCTCATGTTTGCTCCTGGCCCTACTTTGTTATCGCAGCCTTCGTTTGTGCGTGCCTCGACACTATGTGTTGCGAGGATTGATGTACGCATTCCGCTCACAAGGTATCTTGTAATGTTGTGCAATTACATAGCTACTGTTTTTGTGGATTTGCGGGTGAGCCTCTGAACTCATTGATCCAAAGTTCTGCGCAAACAGGACCCCACCAAGCTCACCAAACGCATTGTTGCGGCTCGGCGCGTGTCGGCTACCCACACGCTGCGAAGGACCCAGCTCGCAGCATCATGGAGAATCGTTGAAACATGCTGAAAACCATGGCAGGACATTAGGCTTGCGAGCCTCCGCGAAGCGATTTCCCGAGGGGGCCAGGACTCTGACACAGATGCAGTCCGCTGTGGCAAAAAAACTATGCGCCCTGGGGGCGGTGCAGCCACGTTTTTTGAGGGTTCTTGCGCAAGTTGCGGCTTCACCTTCAAAAAGATGCAACCTTGTGAGAACAGCCGCCCATTCCAGTGACCTGGTCTCCGGTATCTGCTGACAATCCGAACGAAACTGCGTGCTGAAAGAATCCAGCAGCGCATGCTGCCATCTCAGCCTGGCAGGATATGGAGTATGCGGTGCAATCAGTCTCAATAAATACTCGTATAGTATAGCCGAACTGAAAGCAAGAACGGCGCCTGCCCCATTAAGAGGTTGGGGAGAGGTTGGGGAGGTTGCTGCCGCCATCTGCCGCCTGCTCTCAAGGGCTGAAATGTAGCTCTGAGCCCAATGCAGAGTCCGTCAGAGTCTCCATCCACAATCTATTCCCATGCTCCCCTCCACCCCCACACGGCCCTTCGCCTCAGATTGAGAACTTCAACCCCAAATGCTCACGCGAAGTATGGCCTCTGCCTGCTTAGGGGAGCAAGCGCTTGCTGCCGAACCCTCAAGGGGTTCAGGCAGCCCCTGTTGCCGATGGTCTCTCATGCCACCAGACCCTGAAGGGGACAGTGGCTGGCCAGATGAGGAGAATACGATGGCCACTTGCTATGACCTGGGGGGATCAAGAGAAATATCTGCCAAGCTCCATCACTTCTGAGATCCACTAATCAACTGAGGCTTCTATTGATCCTGCTGCAGCCAATTCGGGCGTTTGACATCCGCAGACTCCTCTGGATGTGCACGTTCTTTGCAGTTGCCAGGGAAGATGCAGACTGTTTGTTGAGCAGATTCACAGTCTTCACTTCGGCCCACTTGCATAGGCAGTAAATTTGTTCTTGTCACTTCTCTCCCCCCAGCAATGCGAAGCTAGCCGCCGAGCTTCTGTTACAATCTACTACAGGCCCTCACTACAACTTTGCCAGTTTGCTTGGCTCCTGGGACACAGAAGAGTCGATGGAGGCTCTCCGGGTGGTCATGGCACGTCAGGTCTAGGATTTTGTTTACGCCTGTGCGAGTCAGGGCGATTCTGTTGGTATCGCCGTGCGCTGTGGGTGATACATCTTGGATGCAGAAGAATGAAGGAAGCGTGCAGGCTATGTGCGGCAATGTGCAGTCTCATGAAAGCATATGAAGGGTTCGTAGAAGCTTCTTTCAGCCAAACGAACCTGAGAACTTGAGGAAGCATCCCGAAGCGAAATTGAAAGCAACGAAGCCTCTGTTGGTGTAGCCGCATCGACATGGCGAGTCCACTGGTACGTGGAAGGTTAGGGCGGTTTGCCTGGGGCAGGTTGGCCTTTGGTCCTATGTATGGAGGGGCCAACATCAGTTTGACGCGCTGGCAGACTCTGAGAACCGTGCATTTCCCCGCAATGAATGACAGGAACTTGCAACTGCCACGATCACCATCCGTGGAGGGTGGGGCACCGCATATCTGCCGTGCCTCAGTCGCACCAGAACATCCAAGTTCAGCTTTGTCAAGCTAGACACCGATTTGCTCGAAATCAGTCAGTTCGACGTTTGCCAGGGATGCGTATCTCGCGGTGCTGTGAGGTGGCGCGGTGTACACAGACGTCGTCGGCCACATTGAAAATGCGCACGTGCACAGCGAGAGTGCGTCGATTCAGAGGGTTCGTCGTCGAGTTTGAAAAATTGCCCGGATGCACAGCGAGAGCGCTTCGACACGCACGATCCCCGCAGAGGGTTCGTCAACAATATCGACAATGACAGATGTATGCACAGTGAGAGCGCTTCGTTCCGCACGATTCTCGCAGCACCCGCCAAACCTACCCCAAGCTAAGGAATTTGATGCAGAATTAAAAAGAGTTAAATAGAGGCGGTGTTTTTCGAAGAACCCTTCACGGTGCTTTCGGGGAAAGTTTGTTTTTTCTTGCAGCCAGGATCATCGAGGCGGCGCTCGAGAGCGTGCTCGGAATGTTCTGCCAAGATGGTGCGCCTCTATGCCGCGCGATGCTCTCAGGGTGGAAGGTTGCTGGATTGCTGGATGTGGAACGTTCCTGTTGCACCAACATTGCACCAACATGTACCTGCACATTGAGCCACAATATTTCATGTTGCATCCTGACTCATGCCAGGTTCTATCCTGATCTTCACCGAACGGCTAGCAACTCGCCATACTACAGGCAAGAGAAGGCACTTTCAGGCCCCTGTTTGTCGAAATGCATCGTAGACGTCATGGTCTATCGGGGTCAGGAACATGCGGGTGAGAAGAGATCCAAGGTCAGCGATGTGGGAGGCTGGTTCCTTAGAATTCCCTAGCCTGCACGAGAGGGTTGCGGTCAGAATTCGCGTTCAGTTGCTTTAATTCACATGGGCTTGGCCGGCATATTTTCATGTCTTTGCTCTCAGGCTGCTCTCAGGCGGCACGCAGGGAGAGCCACTAAAACCCCATTGTGGCACTAGGAAAACGCCAGGTTCGCGGTAGATGTAAACGACACAAATCTTACATTCCCATGTTGTCACTGTGCAAATCCGGCAAGAGTGTGTAAGGCGCTCCACGGAGAATAAGTCAATCACTGTAGTTGGTCCCGTTCAGCTGATGGTAGTTCTGAAGTCTTTCGCGTTCCGCTTCTTTGCAGCGACTTTGTGATTCACTTGTCCTGGTGTCGATGCGCGCCTGCAAGTTCTGTCGCTCCAAGCGCGCGCTCAGGCTGCAGGTCTTGTTTACGACTTCAACATGCCTTGAAGTGTTCTGGGTGAGCTCTTGGGGGTGCTGTGGCCACACGGATTTACAACCATTGGATTTACAATCGTTGCATCGCGTGACAGCTTCTAAGGTACTGCAAGCAGTATGGCGCGCAGCGAGACTCCTCTCACCTAACAGGGCATTGTGGCCAAGGGTGCCAATGACCGGCGGGAACTCGTGGAAGCGAAACATGTGTGGTCCACAAAATGCCAGATGATCCCAATGCAGCCGCAAACCGCTTCCAGAAACGGCTTGCGCGCTACTGCAAGCAGCCTGCCGGAGCTCGAGCCCGCAGGTGGAGACAGCGGAGAAATGTTCGATCGCACCAAAGCTCCACCAGTAGCAGCACTAGCCGTTCCTCTCACGACAGCAGCAAACTGAAAAATGATCCGCGCGAGCATCCTTTCCAGGAAATGACGCTGGGATCCGTCAAGTGCAGCATGTGCTGCCGCTCGCTACTCCATCTCAATCAGCCCCTTTTTTTCTCTTTGAGACATCTGGCGGCACGCAAGTACTGCCGCGTTAACTCGTCAATTTCGGGAGCAATCATTTTGACAACAACCCAAGAAGTAATCTTAAGCACTAAGCGAAAAGCTCCGGTCATGAGAGGCAGCTGAGCTGTCTCGTCTGCGACTTCAGACCTGTGAATCAATCTGTAAGTACCGGGACCATTGGCTCGGGCGGCGAGCTGATATGCGCAATTTGCTGGACCTTACATGTTTTCCGTCCAGCGCCCATTGCCAACAGATGTCTATAATATCATTGGAGGTGGCTCCTACTCCATGACTGTCGAGTTCCAGATCCTTCCGCCGAGGGATGGAGGCCACTTGTCTTTGTTTAATCTTTTTCGCACACGCCATAGGAGCATCCATCCATCTGCTCGGGAGGGCACGTTGTTCCAGGTCGCGTTATGAGAAGTGACAGAAGTGGCAAAAGCGACAGAGAGCATTAGCACCCTTCGAGCCTAGAGCCGGCTGGAAGGTGGTGATTGCGCATGGCCGCTTGGCAAGACTCCCACTCAAGCTTATTCGTCATGCCAATGCTGGACTGTAGAGATCCCTGAAGTTTCGGAAATCCAGTTAAGGCAAGGTCTTGGCAACAATTTGTTGTTTCATTCTCTGAAGCCGCTTGAGTTGAACGCTACATTCGGATAGTGTCTTCCCGATGCTTGTCAAAGTTTCAGGTCTTTCCCGTGCTTGACACCCTTCGATTTGCCGAATATATACGGATTGGACGGCGTGTGGATGGATGGGATGTTCCGTTACATTATTCGGTCGGGGTCAAGTTCATCCACGCATCTCAAACATTACATCATTGTGTGCGTCGCGGTGGCCTGATACAGTAGCCATTGCAATGCTCACTGCGCAGTTAGAAAACCCCGCAAACTAGTAGGGTCCGGGCTTCGTGGTCTAAACGGTCTAAACGCAAGCAGAGTGGAAATGGTGTGGGGGGGGGGGGGGGGGGGGGGGGGGGGGGGGGGGGGGGGGGGGGGGGGGGGGGGGGGGGGGGGGGGGGGGAAGGCTTTGGGTTCGAGTTCTAGTGACACCTTGGGTTGCATTGTGTAGTTGCGGTGGGGAGGCGGAGGCCGCTAAGTTGAAACCATGAACATGAACGGCACCTGGAAATGGCATCGGAATACCTTCAAGTGACCTCGAACCCAACTCTTGGAATCAACAAGCATATGTGGACTTTGGTTGAGCATGGCAAAGCATACCACGCACGGACCCTGAATTGTGAATTCACCCTAGAGATGATGTTGAAGCGAAGCACCGCTCAGCCGGTCAGGGAGCTCCATGCCGCAGCACAGGGTGCTGATGCCGCGCCTTTCGAGCTTGGGCGGGGTTCAAACATTCTCGCACTCGGGGCTGCTGTAAAAGTTACAAGTTACCGCTGGGGGCACGCTTCACACGTCTCGGTTTATGCTACTCCAGCCGAACGTATCGTGTTAGACAGTATAGAGACAGCTGAGGAAGAGTGCGACAGCAACTGTCTACGCAAGAAGCCTGTGTTCAGACGCTTGCCCTCGTTTGCTCGGATGTTTTCTTGTAGTTCAGTCTTGCAATGTCTTGCACAAGCATAGTTTTCCCTCCCCCACCCGTACTCGCAGATGAGACCCTTGTCTGTGAAGGGAAGAAGGATGTTGGAGCGACGGAGAGCGGTTCCGCAGGTTCTGGTTGGTGCACTTATGTGTGAATGCTTGTGGCTGTATGGTGAAGGCTCGTCTCAAAACTACTGGCTTGTATGGTATCAATGGGCATCTGTGGAGTATCATCCTCGTGACTGTCGTCACTTTAAAGCTTCGTTTCGAAAAAGTGCCAGGGGTGCATCATTCTCGTGCTTTCAGCTTGTTCAAAAGCACAAACAGTCACGAGGATGTTGCACCTGGGTGGCGTTATCCTCGTGGCTGTCGTCACTTGTTAAGTGTCTGTGAAAAGTGCAGACAGTCACAAGACAGTCACAAGACAATCAAGACAAGGATGAGGCACCTGAGCTTCGCCATGCTCGTGACCGTCGTTACAAGTACTTCTGAGGCTTCTTTTTCGTTTTGAAAAAGTGCAGACAGTCACGAGGATGACGGAGAAAAAACAAAGCATGTCCATTCCGTAGTCGTGTCGGGTGTCGTTTTGGTATTGCTTCTCGTGTGCGTGTCACGTGTCTGCGGTTCGTGGCCCCTATCAGATTTCTTTGTGTTCGTGCTCGTGCGCGTGAGCGTGTGGGCATTTGCAAACCGGTGTTGATGCCCTGGAAACCGCGAAATACCCAGCCAACAGCCCTCGGACGCATCCAAGGGTTTGCGGCAGGCCTGTGTGGTTTCGGAATTTCCATTTCTCAGACAATTGCCCTCCCAAAGGCTGAGAAGCTCTTCCTCCTCCGTCGTTGCTACTAAGAGAAAACTCATGCAACTCATGCAGACAGTATGACGACAATAGAAATCACATAAACCTTGAAGGGCATGGATGCCACGAGAACGGAGAACGGTCTAAGACAATATAGCCCAACAAGCCAGGAAGTCAAAACAAGAGACACACGCGCGCGCACACACAGGACACAAACCTCTCTTCATGCGTTCGATGACTCAGGACGGGCTTTGGAAAACCAAATCTGGATGTATCCGTCGACCCGGAATATGCCGACGGAAAGCTGGTGCCTTGGCAGACACAGGCTCAATAGCCATGTCCCGAGCAGAGGGAACCTTGAAGCTAGCAATCCAGCATGGGTAAGAAAAACCGGTCACATCCCCGTTGAGCGAGTGTTGGAGGTGCGGGGTACCCCGGAAGGTTTTTTCCACAGAGGACTGTGGCCTTGATGATCGATTTTGGAGTGAGAGGCGGGTTCTAAGAGGGGTGCCTACCCATGCGATGTTTTGGGGGTTTCAGCCCAGGGGGTTCCTCGGCGGCAACTAAACCTTCTGCGTGAGTGAAAACTGCAGCTGCGCGTTCCAACCCTGGTTTCCTTTTGTGTTCTGCACGCTTTCATCTCAAATGCACTGTGTGTGTGGCATCAGCGGCCCAAAGATATTGAAAGCCTCTTCCTGTGGCGCAATATAGCTCATCCATGTCCCCACAAGGGCGCTTTTTCTTGCAGGGTGATCTTTTCTGGATTACCAAAGAGGGGCGGCGAGGAATGAGAGGACTTGTTCATAACCTTCTTTTCTTCACTGTTGCTTATTTTCCGATTGGGGGCGCAATAAGGGTTCGATTTCGCGCAGCAGACACTCAGACAGTCAGACAGTCGGACGCTCAGACATTCGGACCCTCGGACGTGAGTTGGTCTTGAAGAGTTTGACTGTCTGAGTGTCTGACTGTCTGCCTTCTTGGTCCGCTAATTCAGACATTCAGACGCGAGCTGGTCTTATTCGGACCCTCAGACGTGAGTTGGTCTTGAAGAGTTTGACTGTCTGAGTGTCTGGCTGTCGGCCTTCTTGGTCCGCTAATTCAGACATTCAGACGCGAGCTGGTCTTAAAGATTCTGACGGGGTCATTTCCGTGCAGCAGACACTCAGACACTCAGACGCTCAGACCTTCGGACATTCGGACCCTCGGACGTGAGTTGGTCTTGAAGAGTTTGACTGTCTGAGTGTCTGACTGTCTGCCTTCTTGGTCCGCTAATTCAGACATTCAGACACGAGCTGATCTTATTCGGACCCTCAGACGTGAATTGGTCTTGAAGAGTTTGACTGTCTGAGTGTCTGACTGTCTGCCTTCTTGGTCCGCTAATTCAGACATTCAGACGCGAGCTGGTCTTATTCGGACCCTCGGACGTGAGTTGGTCTTGAAGAGTGACTGTCTGAGTGTCTGACTGTCTGCCTTCTGGTTCTGACGGGGGTCGTTTCCGTGCAGCAGACACTCAGACGCTCAGACACTCAGACATTCGGACCCTCGGACGTGAGTTGGTCTTGAAGAGTTTGCCTGTCTGACTGTTTGGCTGTCTGCCTTCTTGGTGCGCTAATTCAGACATTCAGACGTGAGCTGGTCTTAGAGAGTCTGACTGTCGACTGACATTCAGACGCGATCTGGTCTTAAAGAGTCTGACTGTCTGAGTGTCTGATCTCGGTCCGCGTATGCTGGACTTCAAGAGTCTGACTGTCTGCCTGTCCGACTTGCTGGTCTGTGTATTCCGGATTCGAAGAGTCTTACTGTCTCAGACACTCAGACACTCGGACATTTAGACATGAACAGGTCGGTTTGCGTGTTCTAGACTAGAAAAGTTTAACTGTCTGACTGCTCAGTCAGACACTCAGACACTTTGGGCTACGCAGACACTCAAACACATAATCCAAAAAGCTTATGACTACCCAACTTCAGCGGAAATTCACTTTTCTACTGTACTTGGGCATGAGCACCCAAGTCTCCTCCAAAAGAAATGGCTGACTCTCTGACTGTCTGAGTGTCTGACTGTCTGACCGTCTGACTGTCTGACCGTCTGACTGGACCGTCTGACTGTCTGACCGTCTGACTGTCCGACTGTCTGACTGTCTGCTTTTCAGTTTGTGCCCCATTTGCACGCTCTGTCTATTTTCCCGGCAGGGGGTAAGGGTAAAACGAGATATGATGTTTTAAAATGTGCTCTGCGTGTGTTGCCTCAGTCAATGACCTGCTGTTAGACAAGGAGATCTCAGACGGAGACAAACCATCGCAGATATACGATAGGGGACCGCAGGCGCACAAGACCTCAACAGGCATGCTATTTCTTTGTTTGTAGACTCTTTAAACAAAAAAGGCATCCTTTTATTCGTATTTGCTGGGCCACCCAGGGTGGGGGAAGACTTCCAACAAACGAACAAACCCTCCATTCTCAGACCAGGTATGTCAGGATGTTCAGCATCTTCTGCCACAGGCTGCTTGTGACTCGACCGTCCCTTGGAGCAAGATAGAAGCCGACCCGAGGCCCTAGACACTACATGTGTGCTCTGAGGCTTGTAACTCTATAGAGTTTTATAGGAGTGCGCGGTAAAGTACCGCCAAGACCATTACGACAATCGTGCCGTTTCCGGGGGGAATTGTTGAGTTGCCTTTCGGAGCGAATGGGTATGAGGTTTCCGACACCAGAGTTGAACGTAAACACAGGGATGTTAGAGCTCGGGGCAGCATATGCCCCAGGGCCAAATATGTTTAAACAAAAGAGCTTAAATGGTTCAGGGTGCCTTCAATTCGGCGCCTCCGCAAGCACAGGCTGCTGTGCGGCGATTTTTTCTCATATCCTTATTCGCAGAGCATGAAGAATGTCATGCTAAACTGAGACCACACTCAGCAAGGCCACCGATCAGAAACAGCTCAGATCGGGAAGCATGTTGCATCAGTCAATGTGTCGAATGTGTCAAGATAGGCCCTCCTCTGGGCCTTGGCAAAAAAGTACCGTCAACCGTCAATCCGGACCCCTCGCTTCGCTTCAGCACACTTGATAGGAGCCTTCTCACGCTAAGTCTTCCCTTTGCCTTCACAAAGCAGACGTTACAGAAGCTTCGCACTGCAGACCGGCTGTTCCACAGATGATATAGGTGAATTAGATTGAATTAGGATTCTGTACATGGGGTTAGGAGTCCTTGGAACTTTAAATTTTGTCTTTTGTCATGCCGCCGAGCGTATTTGTCAGATGTGGTTTGTCACAGTGTCGTCTTTTGACTCACGAGTTGAGGGGCAGTTTCAGGGCTGAGCGTGGTGGGCACGGGCTTCAGAATGTAGAAGGTTTTTTTGTGGAGAGGTTTTGTTAATGGGACTGCGCTGCAGACTCACCAGACTAGAAGAGACACCACAGTTGCCGAAAGCTGTGTCCACGTTGTGTCAAGCTTGTGAAGTTGTCTTAAGGCGCACCTTCCCCACCATGCAAGAAAAGGAGCGGTTCTGTTGTCTATCCGCTTTTGCACATCTGCAACGCGCACAGAGTGCGCTCGCCGTACTCAGTATACTGTCTCAGTTTTCAGTCTGCAGAATCTGAGAAGTTCAGCCAAGCACTCGTCAAATCTGCTCTGCGCTCTGCATGAGAGGACTGGCGGTGTGAGGATTTCTTTGTCGAGGCGAGTTGGGCAAGACACCAGTTTCGGATTCAAGTTTGTCTTGACATTCACCACCCTTCAGATGCCTGCACCAGCGTATCTCAGCATTCGCAAAGCTTTTCATGATTTCTAGCGAAGTTTGAGTTGCATGCTGCACTGGCCGCACATGCATCAATCTTCAGGGTCTCCGCACCTTTTCGAGACTCCTTCAGGCCACTGCTCACCCTCCTGATCCTGCCGGCTCTGTGACGACAACCCCTCCAGCAGGGGGAACGACAGTGAGCTCTGGCACAGTGGCACACAGTTCCTACCAATTCCTACCAATTCCTCACTGTTGCATGTAGCCGCGTTCGTTGTCAATGTTCGTTGGTTGACAGTGAATTGTCCCACACACACACACACTTGTGAAGAACATGGAGAAGCACAGGGCGTGAACAATTCAGCCTACAGACAGACACTCGAAACGTCTGCCAAACAACCCCAGTCGTTGTTGCTGTCCACCCCCTGATGTCGTAAGATTCGTAGACCTGGAAGAAGCCTCAGGACCACAAGAGCCATTGCCAAGCCCTCGGGTTGCGGGAGCCATGAGAGTCGAGAGCTGTGGCGCTGCGGTGAATTGCTTTGTGGGGAGAGTGGAGAAGCACGATGATTAGCCAGAGTGATAGAAGCTGGCGGTTCGCAACCATATCCATGAGTAAGAAATGAGACATGTCATGACTGTTGTGTCTGTCAAGTGTCTGTCACGAAGGTCACATCGGACGACCCCTGCTCATGGATTTCCTCTCCCTGCCTTTGCGCTTGGCCAAGCCTGCTTTTTGCTGTAGTGATTCACTGATGCCATGGCCATATATTTATTTGTCCTCGTTAAACCTCGCATCTCGAGCTTGACAAGGAGCTAGCTGCTAGCTAGCTTGGGCGTTCATGATCTTTCCCTTCAGACAGATCGCATTGCACCTTTGCGAGCCCTGAGCCGCCTGAGTCAAAGAGGTGCCACCATGGCTACATGCTCTTGGGACAACAATCTTCAAAGTTGCTTGGAGGCGCGCCTCTTGCCTCTGCTACGGTAAGCATCACGAGTGCATCACGGCATGTCACGGCTGCCTCTTCAGTGTGACTGTGCCACAATTTGACAAAACCTCGATGGTGTGCTTTCTCAAGAATCTGCCCTTAAGGCTTAGAATTCAATACATTCCGCGCTCAGCGCGAGTCGGCTCCAAGCCCGAATCGCCAGGTTCCGGTCCCTCGCAGCGACGAGGAGCGATGCGGCTTCTGCAAGAAGCTCGCGAAGCGTCCTGTGCGTTTACTGCGTTTACTTGCCCTGGCATACTCATACGAGCTTTACCATGGCCGCCTGGCCCCTTCAGATTGCAATGCTATGCAATGCTGTCCCAAGGCCCAACACTTCCATGGTGCGACCCCAGTCCCACAGAAGAGTGCCCCACAGCGGCTGGGCAAAATTAGTCTGTTGTGGTGTGCACGCGTGCACTGGTGCACTCGCCGCTGGGGCCACCGCAGTGTTTGCGCTCATGGCTCATGTAGGCAAGAATTTCGCCACAGTGCTGAAATTGTTCAAAGCCCTCCCACTCCGCCGTTGTAGATGGTGGGGTGCCGACTGAACGATGCGCAGTTGTACTTGTGTCACTTGCGCATGTCATGTTCAGCCAGACGCCGCCTGCCACATGGTTGCCATCCTTGGAAAAGTTCGAGGGTTGCGTTGCGTAGCGAGATGTCGAGGCTGAAAAGTCACTGGTGGCTGCGGCTTGCTTTGTCAAACAAAGCTTCCAAAATGACTGCAAGGCCCTGACGATCTGCAGCTGCTCACTCATGGGGCCGAAGTGCAACTGGACCCTAGTGCCTCGGTTCTGGTTGGCCAGCATCACAACAGTCGCTCATCACGATGGGCGGCAGGGAGCACACGCGCACACACACACACACACACGCGCACACACACACACACACCTACACACACACACACACCTACACCCGCACGCACACACGCACACGTACACACGCACACGTACACACGAGCGCACACAGACACACCCACACACCCACACACCCACCCACCCACCCACCCACCCACCCACCCACCCACCCACCCACCCACCCACCCACACCCGCACACACGCACACACCACACACCGACACACACACCGACACACACACACACACACCCACACACACACACACACACGCCCACACACGCACACACACGCCCACACACGCACACACATGCACACACACGCACACACATGCACACACACGCACACATGCACACACACGCACACATGCACACACACGCACACACGCACGCGCGCACGCGCGCACACGCGCGCACGCACACACGCGCACGCACGCATGCACGCACGCACGCACACCCGCATGGACACACGCGCACCCGCATGGACACACGCGCAGACACGGACACACGCACACGCACACGCGCACGCACACGCACACGCACACGCACACGCACACACACACACACACACACACACACAACCACACCCACGCCACCCACCCACGCACGCAACGCACACGCAAAGCACACGCACCGCACCGCACACGCACCCCAGCACACGTCACACGCACACAGCACGACCGCACTCCACACCCACAACAAGCACACACACACCCGCCCAACCACGCACACAGCACACGCACCCACGCACGACCGCACACGCACACGTCACACGCACACGCCCGCACACGCACCACGCACACGCACACGCACACGCCACGCAATCACGCACACGCAAGCACGCACACGCAACACGCACACGCACATTACGCACACGCACAAACGCACGCAGCGCACTACGCGCACACGCACATCGCCCACCGCGCACAACACACACACACACCACCGAACACTCACACAGTGCACAACGTCACACGCCGCACACACACACATCACACACACACACACTCACACACACACACACCAACACACACCCACACCGACACCAACCGACAGCACACACACACACACACACCCCCCACACACACATGGTTTGGGGAATCCGCACCACCCCGCACCACACCGCCACACACACACACACACACCTACACACCACCCACACACCACACACACCAACCACATCCGACACACACACCACACCTACACCTCTACCACACGACACAACCGACACACACACACACACACACCGAACACACACACACCTACACACACACCGACACACACACACACACACACACACACACAACCACACACCGGACAGCACACAACAAACACCGACACCACACCGACCACACAACACCCGACACAACACCTGACACACACACCCACACACACACACACCCGACAACACACACACAAACACACACAGGCACCTGACACACCACACACTACACACCCACACACTAAACACCACACCGACACACACACACACACACACACACACACCGACACACACACACACACACACACCGACACACACACACACACACACACACCGCCACACACACACACACACACCCACACACCCGCACACCCACACACACACACACACACACACCGTCCTTCCACCACCGTGCTTTCCATGGGGGCCGAGAGCCACCCTGTTTTCCCCTCTCAAACCGTAGATTGTCAGAGAATTCTGAGATGTTGGGTAATGCGTCACACAGGGGACCATATTTTGGTTTCAAGCTCGTCAGATGCAGTTGCCGGCACCGCCATTCCGACTTACACCCCAACTTTCGAGTAACTTTCGCGTAACTTGTTCGTAACTTGTGAGAACCGGAAGGTCTTCATAAGACTTGTTTGCCTTTTGTAGCCTGTGTGGTTTCCGTAACTTTCACGCAACTTGTTCGTAACTTTCAAGTTGCTGGTTTCTGCCGTGATTCGCAGTGGTGATTGCTCAGGGAGCCCGAAGAAGGCCACTATTTCCCGCCCCTCATCCGCCCCACATTGAACACAAGGCGCCTGGTTCACACTCAGGACTTCTAGGGTTGTTGAGCTACCGAGTTTTTCACGGTTTTTGTAGAGACAACCGTGCTTTCCACGGTCTTTGGAGGGTTAGGGACACGAGCACACACGCACGCAGGCGCGCGACGACACCCCACGACACCCCACGACACCCGACGACACCCGACGACACCCCAGACACGACACACCACAGGACACCCCACACCACGCAGGACATGCGACGCGCGACACACGACAGGATCCACACGACGCAGGACAGTACACGACACGACACACCACACGACACGACATGCCACCCGACACGACACGACACACCACACGACACGAGACACCACCCGACACGACACGACACGACACAACACGACACCGCCCGACCCGACACACCACACCACCACACCCCGCGC
This sequence comes from Symbiodinium natans, assembly GCA_905221605.1. Taxonomy (NCBI): domain Eukaryota; class Dinophyceae; order Suessiales; family Symbiodiniaceae; genus Symbiodinium; species Symbiodinium natans. The sequence continues at coordinate 35,905 of CAJNDS010002586.1, read as the reverse complement.
CCCTCACCCCGCACACCGCACACCACACGCCACGCACCCCGCACACCACGCACCACACACCTCACACCACACACACCACACCACACCTCTTCCGAGGAGTCTGGCCGATGCTTTGCACCTTCAACAGGGCCCACAGGCGCAATTTGTCTTTGCAGTTTTGTGCCTTCGTTGTTCCTGCGGTGTTCCGTCCAATCAGGACTGCAGGCCACTGTAGAAGGCGCATTTGGGCTTAATTAAGAGCTTACAACACGGTAGGCTCCAAGGCCAGTTGTGGACAAGTGGGCTCGTGGCCGACCCACACCGCAAGCCCTGGGCCGCGCGTTTGGCTTTATTTTACTGTGGTCATGTTCGTACAGCAGCACTGTCAGACCGTTTCACCAGGTTGGAAAGTGTGACTAGGAAAGTCAAAGGTCTAAAAACGCAAGGCTTCCGTGCTATCGCGCACATGGTATTGCAGACGGTCTGCTGGCACGTGCTTGCACTCCATCGCTGCGTCACGAAGCATGGGTCCTGATATGAGTCAGCGACCCATAGCTGTCATAGCTGGCCAATCTAGACGTGCGCCGTTGTTGCTGTCGTACCGGCACATCTGTGCCCCAAGCGCTGCTGGACAAGACCCTTTTGCTCTGACACAGCCGTTGTCAATATGTCTAATTACAAACTGTTTCCCAGCCAGGTCCCAAGTTCAAGGCTACCATGGCCCGCATGGCAGTAGCCAAGATCAAACTCTCAACCCTCGATGCGCATGTTTTGCATGCATGCTTTTGGCTGGGGGAAGGGGCGGGAGGGTGTGGGGTGGGTCGGGAGGGAGAACGGAAAAGGGAGCCAAAGGATGGAAAGTTGGGAGGGGCAACGGGTGTGGTGGACAACGTTGTGCAAGGCAACAGTTTGACATTCATTGACAGGAGTACCATGCAGCCTTTGTCTGGGTCTCGGAATCACTGTTCTGTGTGTACGTGTGTATGTGTTCTCTGGCGTTGGCGTGGCCTGAACTTCCTATGCTCAAAGCTCCGAGGCCCTCTCTCAACCACAAACTGCCCGCGGCCGATCGTTACGCAGATCATGCCGCCATCAGGCAAGTATATTATATCTTGGTGGCTGCTCTACTTTCTGCATCGTAATGCGAGACATGATGAGGATCCTCACTTGAAAATCCGGAAGCATGAAGTTGCTAGTGTGCGAACGTGCCACGCCAGTGTCAGCTAACTTGCTAACCATTTCAGGGCACGTGTTTGCGGAAAATGGCCTGAACGGCAGAGGTACAAGACCGCACAAGCCCGTGGCATCACCCACGACAAGCCCCGAGTAGAGTTCAAGATTTGCATGGTTGAAGGCTTGCTTCGTCCCACGTAGAATTTCTAGATGTCATCAAACTTGGCCCCTGCACCGCAGATGCTTTGCTCGGCTTTGCTGACTTGGGCTACGATCTCACGGTGACCTTCGAAACTTTGGACGCATTATTCGAAACACGAGAACACAAAGACAAGAGATGCAAAATTGAGAGATTTCCGGGGCACTGTGTGCTTTAAGGTGCTTGGTGGACATGTTCAAGTCAAAAGCTTTCAGCATGGGGATCCAGCATGAACCGCCCGATCCCAACAAGGCACATACAGAAAGAGAAAAGGGGTCTTGGAACATCTCGACATGATGCTCCCACTCGTCATTCCCGCCCCTTCCCGCCCCCCACCAAGACTCGAGAAATGATTGCAATATTGTCGTGGGGCTTGACCTCGAAAGAGTGAGAGAGCAGATAACTTGTGCCTTGAGCTCCGATCCTGTGCAAAGGATCGGCCTGTGCGCTTTCCACGACCAAGCGACACCATCACTGGCGACATGCCTGGCACTCCAGCTGCTCTTGTCGTCCGTGAGAAACAAACCAGCACCTTTCTTTCTCCATATGAGCTTGTTTCCCTCTAATTGACGAGTAAAGAAGTGGCCATGCCATGCTCACGCATGAAAGCCCTTCTTCCGCCAAGATACCTTAGCTGCGAGCTCGAGGCACACCGGGTCGACACCGGGCCGGGCTGAGACCCATCAAGCACCTCTTCAAATTCTGCACAATCATTTTTGTTTAACGTATGTTTCTTGCAATCGCAGTGACGGAGATTTGAAGGCTTGCGGGGTTCCAAAAAGACGTTCCCAAGCTCTTGCCACGAGACCGATTAGGGCAGCATGGGCAGCTTACGGGTCGGTTTTACGGAGCGGTTGCTGCGGTCGTGGGATGTAGGACAATTTAGGAGATGCGCTCACATTAAACGGACTCACTGTGACCATCTTTGGCAGTTCGATGACTTTGGCAGGAGGGGCAGTACCTCCCCTGGGATTCACCGCAGGGCGGCACACTCCGAATCGATGCGGGGGTCCAAGATCTGACTCGGACGGCTAGTGAGCTAGTGAACAACAACTGCCACGGAAAACTGTCTTCACTGATAGGAACGCAGACAACAATAGCACTTCGTAGATGCTTCTGCCCCAATTTCAATAATTTCCGAGCTTAGATTGCAGAGGCCCAAAGCCTGCCTCCCAAGAGAGACAGTTGAGCAGAAGGGGAGCAGATGGGGTGAAAAGAGGGGAATGGGCCGTAGCCCTGACTCACCTGACTCACCTTTTTTCTTCCAAAAGGCCGATTCAGTGCAACAAGCGATCCCCTTGTCGTTGAGTACCGCGCACGGTTCCTCTCCTGCAGGTTCCTGTGTCAAAGCGTGTGATCCTGAATGACGGGCTTCGTGTGCGTGTCTTGCTCAGAGTGCTTGTAGAGAGCCATGTTTGCACTTCTTCCCAAGATCCGGAATATCTGACCAGCTTGACACCACGGTGCACATGCGTGTACAATGAGTACAATGCACGTGTGACGAGGTCTGCAACTGAGCGTGGGACCCAGCACCAGGGACGCAATCAGCAACCCGATGAGCACCTTTGACAAAAGCCCATCGAAGCGTCCCAGTGACTACGTGACGACATAGAGTGAAAATTTTGCAAGTGCGGCTGCCGTACCTCGTATTTACCTTTGCATGCTGGTTGTAACCAGAACATCATGTTCTGCCTCGTTGTGCACCTACTTTTCTGACCTCGCTCACTTTCTCGCCGTCGCTTCCGACCTTGTCAACCTTGGATACCCGTGGGTATGTTACGGTACTTAATACGTGTTTGGTGTCGGACTGTGTCCACCTTGCGTGATCAAGTGGTCAGAACCCCCACGTCAAGGGTTGAGCTTGCTTGATGTCTCTCGTATGTCTTGTTTGCCTTCCCGTGTTAAAAAAGAAATCTGCAAGACAACCAAGAATATCAATATTCCTTTGGGTGTTTCTCCGTTTGTGAACATACTGTAGTCCAACATATTGCAACACGAGCAAGCTCTGGGCTTTGCTTATGGGGGGTGGGGGGGGGGGTGGGAGTAAATGCTTGAGGTCATGCGTTCTTTGTTATTATTGATGCTGCCCCCCTCATGTCAATGTATGTCGTTGTTCTTTTCTGGGACCAGCACATGCAATGGGCATACATCAGCATCTTGAATAGGGCACTCCAACCAGTGACTTTCTGCGGCAACGACAAGGTCTCAGGTTTAGCATTCTTATGAAAGAAAGCATGTCAAAAAATGGGGCAAGTCCTTGTACTTTGCCAGGGCCCGACTTCATTTTTGAATCTTCAACGCTTGTGCTAATGGTTTTTGTATATATTGTAGGCCTAGCGGCACTGGCCGGCCCCCGCCCCCTAAAATACGAACACGAAACCTCGAACCTTGCACTGTCTTCTCTTTCCCTTTTTCTCTGTCTTTTGTCTTTGTTTTTTTGAGGTTTTTCACGTGCCTCCGACCCCCACCCTTGTTGCCCTTGACCTGCCCCCAAAGTGAGCATCATCGAAACCCATGTTCGGGGGGTGTGCTGATGCTGCTGATGCGCGCTTCCCAAGCAAAAAAGCGCGTGTTTACAGCGTTTTCTGAAGGCTTTCGAAGGCAACACGCGCGTTTAGGATGTTTTAGGGCTCCCAAACCAACCCCGCTGATGCTCCTGATGTGGGTGCGACTGCGCGTGCGCGCGGGCAAAGGCAAGAGAAAGAGAGACGGAGAGAAGGAGAGAAAGAGAGAAAGAGAGAAAGAGAGAAAGAGAGAAAGAGAGAAGGAGAGAAGGAGAGAAGGAGAGAAGGAGAGAAGGAGAGAAGGAGAGAAGGAGAGAAGTGTGAGTGGTAGCGCGGAACTGAAGCGGGAGCGGGGCGCTCTGTCGCGCGGGGGGCCCTGGGCTCCTCATGCCCCTAAGAAAGAAAGAAAGAAGGAGAGAAGGAGAGAAAGAGACAAAGGTGAACGAAGAAGAGAAAGGTGAACGAGCAAGAGAAAGTGAAAAGATAGAGAGGGAGAGAAAAAAGAGAAAGAGAGAGAGAGAGAGAGGAAGACCAACAGCAACAGAAAGAAAAGAAAAAAGAGAGCGGTGAAGGAGAAAGAAAAATGTGAACGGGAGGAGAAAAACAGAGTGAGGGAGAGAGTGAGAGAGAGGAAAAGAAACAGAGAAAGACCAACAGCAAGAGAAAGCAAAAATAGAGGCGTGGTCTTGTTTCTTTCACTTTTGGGAGTTGAGCTTGAGGTGACTCAGTGGACAGTGCCGTAGTCGTTTGAGCACGCTTCAAGCAAAAATAAAGGTGAGGGAGAAAGAGAAAGAGAAGGAGAAGGAGAAAGATGAAGAGAATGAAAAAGAGAAAGAGAAAGAGAAACAACAGGATATAGAGAAAGAGAAAAAGAAAGAGACAATAACAAGAAGGAAGCACAAGAGAAAGAAGAGGAGAGAGAAAGAGAAAGCAAAAGAGAAACCGAATGAGAACGAGAAAAACAAACAGGTAAAGAGAAGAGGAGAAACCGAGAAAGAAAAAGAGGGACAGAGAAAGAGAGGGAGAGACGGAGAGCGAGACGGCATCAGCGATTTCAGCGATTTACAGCCCCCCCGAAACTCGAAAAAACATGGTTTCGGCTTGGTGCGCGCCCGATGTGAAAAGCTAAGGTCGTTGATGCGCGCCCGTGAGGGTTTAATGGGGTGCTGCGGGTGTTTGGGGGCCTCGTTGTTTCGTAAAAAACCATGGTTTTTTTTTACGAGGTTTTCGTGCTTTTCGCACCACCGCGTGTTGCGTCCCCTTGGATGCCGTTTTGGAGGCCTCCCGAAGGATTCCGGGTCGGCGGCACGAGCTCTAAAGCGACGCGGGCGGGGGACGGATTTAATGGCTACCGCCGGGCGGGGGAGGTGGTGGGAGCGGTGAGCGGTGATGAGCGGGCATGCACTGGAGCGGGGCAGGGTAGGGGGGGAGAGTCCTTAGAACACCTCATTTCAAGGTAGGTGGCAGGCGTAGTGGAGTGCGATTTCAAGGAAAAGGGTACAAGACTCTCAAAACACTGGCGCCCTTCTTCGTTAAACACTGCATGACTTCTGAAACACTGCATGATGGGATGAGAGGGGGGTGCAGATGAGGCGGTGGGGGCGGTGGTGCATGAGGGTGGTGACGTTGCCATAAAAGGTGGGAGTAGGGCGATGACCGGATGACCGAGAACCCCGCTCCAGCGGGGGTCGGCGGATTCACAGATACACACCACGTGAATATATGTATGTACATATACACTACCGTGAAATGCACGCATGGTAGTTTGTTAGAAGTGAGTGTTGCATAACTGTGCCAGCGTAATCCGTTCCCCCTAATATAAAAGGCCCCCCCCCCTTGTATAAAAACCCCCGAAGGGCTTTTAGTACTAGGGGGGGTTCTTATCGTTTGTCCGCGAAACCAGCCCGTCCTTATTGTAGCATGCTGGCTCAGCAGCCAAGCCTGGGCTTAAGCCTGACCCAGCCGGTCTGCAGACCCAGGCCAGAGAGAGATCAGACGTGTTTAATTAAGTGAATGACAGTTCAAGCAGAAGACCAGCTGCATTGAGAGG
>CAJNDS010002586.1:0-25000 GCA_905221605.1 Symbiodinium natans | reverse complement strand
CTATGGCAGGCTGAGGTGCCCCCTGGTCCTGAACACTTGTCGGCTACGGGGGGTAACCATTTCAGGCCCAAAAGTGCAAAATAGAGGGGTGCAAACCGGGTCCCTGGACTCTGGGGAGGGGATTAGAGGTGGGGTGCCTGCTTTGTGCTACCCAGACACCCACGGCCCAAGGCCGCGGCGTATACCTGCCGACAGTACGACGAAGCAAACTCGCTAGTTTCGCTATAACCATCATTGATCGCTAACGATGTGCAAGTTCACAGTCATCGTTTGCCCTGCGCGACATGCCAAGGCGACCAATCTTTTTGGTCCCGCGTGGGCCCGAGAGCCCGCTGCGAAGCTGTTTGTGGCGGCAAGGCCTTTGTCGGCGCGTGTGTGCTCCTACCCAGGTCGAGCAGTTTGTGGAACGTGCCAGACACACCGCTGTTAGCTCAGGCTACCTTTGCAAGCTGAACATTCAAGATGGAGCTATGGCAGGGACCTGAGGACCGGGGAAGCACATTCAGTACAGCTGGTGCCGATGTATTCATTTAGATGTGGCTTCTCAACTTCGATTTTAGTCGATTTTTTCCTACCGTCTTCCCATGTCGGAACTCAATATGAAGTTTCGCCTCAAGCCATTTCCAGCCACGCAAGCGATCTGACTTTTGCGGCTTGTTTGTTGCTAGTGCTAGTCTGCTTGCGGATCTCCAGGAGTGAGTCCAGCTTGATGGGACTTTAAGACTCCAACCTGTACCCCTTTCTTCGGGCATCGCCAATTTCCAGTTGCAGCAGAGCATCTTCGACTGCTCTTTCCGACTCGCGGTCGGGGTTGCATGCTGTGTGCTTCGATCTCGGATTCATCGAAGGATTCTCATGAAAACATGAAGTTGTGTTGTCAGAAGTGCCCCATTCCGGTCCCCATTGGCTTGTGTTCGCTTCATGCGATCTTGCATTTATCGGCCAAGCCGCCTTCGGCCCAACGTAGCTGAAGCTGCGTTGCGTAGCAACAGTTCGTCGCAACGCAGAATCTGCGGAGTTGTACAGGATTGGCCGTTGATTGGCTTATGGGTCGCAAGATATCGCAAGAGATATTGGTCAATGCAATCGTTGCTTTGGAAATGACATCACTTAACGAAATGATTTTGATTTTATTAACGTTTGGAATAAGTGTACTGCGCATTCAGTGGGGCAGATGGCAGTGTGACAGCACCGGAAGCAACAACTTCTGTGAATCCCACGTGCATTGCTGCGAACCATGCCCGTTGCCTCAACAACTGACAGTTCCACAACTTGATCCTCTGTGTTTCTCTGTGTTTCGAAATATTTTCTGCGGCACTTTGCTGCGGGGCATCCAAGACATTGACTGCACGCCGCGGCGGAATTGCATGGAATGCCGCGTCAAAATCAAAGTGAAGTTTCGTCGCTGTAGGCTCGAATTCTAATATTTCTAATCTCGGATCGGAAACTAATGACAGCCTTCCTGTGACAGGTAATCCGAGCCCCTGACCCTTCCCCCTTCCCCCTTCCCCCTTCCCCCTTCCCCCTTCCCCTTCCCCCTTCCCCCTTCCCCCTTCCCCCTTCCCCCGCCCCCCTTCCCCCCCGCCCCCCCTTCCCCCCCGCCGCCCCTTCCCCCCCGCCCTTCCCCCACCCTTCCCCCCCTTCCCCCCCCCAACTGCAGTAAGAAAGGCAAGACCATGGCAATGTATTCATTCTCTTTTAGAATGCATTTGTTTCACCGATCCAAACAGCAAGCAAAAGAAGAAGCCTGCAGACAGATTTTTGAACCCACCCCCGGATGTTTTCTCTAAGTGTGGTGGTATTGGCCCATACGAAAATCCCCTTAATGGAAAGTAGTCTTCCGGCGGGCTTCTCGACGAAAACAATTTCTTTTAATGTGGAGGTATTAATTAAACAGGTGTTCGGCCTAAATAAAGCTGCAAAACTCCACCTTTTTCGAGAGGCTGCAAGAGTCACCCCGGCAACAAGAGCAAAGGGGGCGACCAGCAGATACCAGCAGCGCAAGTTACGCACAGTTACGTACAATTACCCGACATAACGGGAGGGTCGAGCTTTTCATCCAAATTCTAATTAGGGTCTTTCCCACCCATACAGATGCAAAGACCCTGAAACGCACGAATGTATGGAGCAAATGAGTGAACAAAAGCCTTCATAAAACTACAACAAGGAAAGGATTGTAGTTGCAGCCTTCTATTCTTTTCTTGACGTGAAACTTCTGTGAAATAAAAAATTCAGTTGCACGGCGGCAAGGGGGACCAAAGACCGGAGGAGAGATGATCGGAACGCTCATAAAACAGGGGGTCGATTGGCCTACCCAAGACGGGTACAGAGGGGGAATTTGCAACATGCAGAAAGACCCTTGGTTTCGAGATCGAAATGATTCTGGGGTGCGATCTGGCACAATTCAGTCGGCCCGGATTGTAAGGGCTGGCGGCAGCTAGTGTATGCTAGCACTTGTCTTGAGCAATCTTGAGCACCTGTCGGCTGCTTGGAGTTTCTGTGCGTTTTGGTTCGAAATTAAGTTACTGATGCAACTGCGAACTGGAGCTGCGCACATGGAGCTGCGCACATGGAGCTGCAGGATGATCTGCCTGTAAAACACACCGTGACACTCCCAGGTAGACACGGCAGAGGACGTGCCATGCGTTGCCTCCAGCTGGCATCGCGCGCGGGACCTTGAAATCATGCGCAACTTAGTCACTTGCGCCAGATTGCGATGGGCTGCTCTTGTTGAGAACAGGGCTTCTATTGCTAAGGGCAATGTCAGATTTAGGCAGGTGCACTTAAATGTCCAAGATATCAGGCACATCTTGAATTCCTAGACAAACAAACCTATTTGTACCTGCCATGCTAGTTTTCAATGATCTCCAGCTTCTGTGCGCATATTTTCTCCAAGGTTTGTCCAGCTCTGTCCAGCGCATCTGTATAAGTATAAGATTCTAACTTGGACAGGCTTCAGACTTCAGTCTCATTCAGTACCTGACACAGTGAGTCTCAGTAGGCTCCCGTCAGCCTACAGCGTTCTTGCGAGGCCGCAATGAGCCCAAATCTCAGAGCATGGAGAGAGCCAGAACCACGCTTGGTTGTGTGTCTCTCCGGGGTTGGGGGTGGGGGGAGGAGAGGTTTACAGCTTGGCTTCTCTGACAATCTCACATGATGGCAGAGTTAGAAAGATGCCGGCATGCGGGCCCCATCTTTTCCCCCGATCAGCAGTGACAGGCGACAACGTTGCTCCGCTTGCCATGACAATCACCCCGCAGAGTGGTCTGCAAGACCTTCCCATTGACACCCAGGACACTCGGCATTGAAGTCAGGGTTGGGGAGTTCTCCTAGTCCTCCCACACCCTCAATATCTTACACCAGCCCACCTTGCCTGAGCCAGACGAGTCCCCCCCCCCCCCCCCCCCCCCCCCGCGCACCCCCTTCCCCAACGGCTCGGTCTCGACATAGCCACAATGCAGTAGAGCAAGCTCTCAGCTCTCCATAGCTCTTCCTCAGCGAGTAGCGCCTTGACTAGCTGGTGCTAGATTGTCTCTCGCTCTCTCAGCGTTGGCTCTCGCACATCCTCTCTTGGTCTGAGCTCCGCCACTCCATGACAAAGTGTGCTCAGGAAGCCACAATTCACTTCAACGAGCCTGTTTTCCTCATGATATTGGAGGCCTTTGGTATGGTGTGCTGAGATTTATGGATCGACTTGCGGCGGTTGCCGGATTTTGGGATTCAGGGCCAAACAGACCTCGACCAGTCGAAGAAACACGAGACTGGCTTCCGAATGGCCGGAGGTCATTTTAGTCGTTTGTGTTTTTTGTTTTCCGGTTGGTTTCTGATCGTCGCAGGCTGCAAATGTGGCATTTGCGGCAGTTCAGAAGCCACAATGCTTTAATCTGCATTGTAACCCGCAGCTGCTGTATCTCATATCCAGACCTAGAGTTGCAGCCATATGACGGTTCAGCCAGTCAATTGGTCTCCGTGCCCTGCTCATGGTTTGTAAAGCTGTACATGTCTGCATCAGGTTCGTGAATGGCTGACCCCCCTTGTTGTTCTTAAGCTCCCTCCTCTTCAAGAACTACTTGTACATACTAGTACATACCTGCTTCATCCTGTTCTTTGCTTATTAACTCATTGTACAGACCTGCATCATGCTGTCATTTGCAATTGGCTGGGGCTGCAACCTCAAACGCGAAACGCAAAGGCGATGTGGGCCTATTCATCCTCGGATCGGATCCTTCTGTTTTGCAATGTGTTGGGGTGGAGGCGCTGCTGTTTTGATGCCTGCATCATGCTGTCTGCAAAATGGACAGGACAGGATGCAGAGAAACTCGTGCTGTCTATGCAATACAGAGGATAGCAAGGTTCCCTACGAAAAAGTAAACAAGACAAACTAGAGGTCTTCCGATTAAATGCCGGCCGGCAAAAGAAAAACGACAATTGACCAAGACCACGAAGAGAAAAGAAACAAAAGGTGAAACGAACTAGGCCTTTCCGAATGCTCCATGTTGCTTACCAGGCTGCGAAATCCAGTGCTTACTCATTACTGATGACAGCCCCTCTGCGCAGGCCACGCTCCACCAACTCGACCCCAGTGGGCCACAACGCTACAATGAGGTGGACTCTGCTCCAATGATGATTGTCTTGGACTGCAAATTCTGCCGGTCTGTAACGTCTGCAGGTCCGACTGGCCAGGTTTTTCCGTACTAACTGTCATTTGTGGTCTGGACGAAGTGCCACTCACTTTGGGGACAATGGGGACATGCGTGAGGCACCAAAATTAGTGCATCTAGGTGCTCACCACTTTTCGCCACCTGCCAGGTGAGGAAGTTGCCGGAGCCTTGGAAAGCTTGGAAAACGTGTGTCTCGGAATTGTTGGTTGCACGCTTCAGTTGCGCTTCTTCCGTGGGAGAGCGGGAACGGGCCCTTAGCATGTGTCAGGCTTCAGGTAATTGTAAACGCTTGCGCGCGCCGCCTCGGCAGCCGGGTCGGCCCAGGACAGGAAAGGAAAGAGGGTTTCTGGCAAAGTCAAGTCTCAAGGGCAGGGGGGGGGGTGTCAGGGGGGTTTCAGGAAGCCGAGGCGAATTCTGGACGATCGGCATAATGTCACACCGACCGTGTAGCCCGGAGCAATGTTTTGATAAAGATAGTGACTTATCGTGCAGCTCGCAAATGCCATGCGTGCTAAGTTCAAGCAGAAATCATTTTTTCGTGCCGCTCTCCACTCCAAAGGCCGGTCTCCATCACGGAAACCGCCGATGTGATTGTCGGATCCTCTGAGAGAGAGAAAGAGAGAGAAAGAGAGCGACAGAGAGAGACAGAGAGATAGAGAGAGAGAGAGAGACTGAGAGAGAGAGAGTGGGAAGGCCTTCGCTGTAAATCAGCTCATCGGGATTCTAATTAGAGGGCGGGGAAACCTCAACACGACCCCATCTTGTATCAGTGCACGTTTTTTCCCGATGACAGAGGGGGGCGGGCGGGGAAGTCTGCTGTGGTTATTGGGTTGGTTGGTTGTTTGGTGTGGATCGCTCGCTCTCCGCGTTTTCGATCAAAATATCGCAGCGTGGAGGCGCATGTGTCATAAGAGGCTGGGTGGTAGTGGCATGCTGTCAAGTGGGGGGAACACCCTCCGTGAGCAAGCAACTGTTGTTTGGAACGCGTGCAGACTCCAACTCCTCTTCGTCTCACGCCGACCAGACTGTGACGTCAAGGGCGCGCCCAGCGCGCCCAGGTTCAGGGACTTCTGCCCTGTCCTCCATGCCCGGTAGAAGAAGAAGAAGAAGAAGAAGGAAAGGAGAGAGAGAGAGAGAGAGAGTGCACGGGGTCCTTCCTTCTGGGGGCTCTTCGTTGAGACGAAGAAGAAGAAGAAGAAGAAGAAGAAGAAGAAGAAGAAGAAGAAGAAGAAGAAGAGAGAGAGAGCTTGTTCGTGTGTGTATCTTAGTGTATGTTATTGGATATCGTAATGTCTTCTTTGGCCGTAGTCCTCAGGCTCCCTGAGCCTCCTCAGGTCGGCACCGCAACCTACCCAACACCCTGTCCTGCGAATATTCGCTTGAGCATTCACCAATCCAACCCTGTTTCCCAGTTGATGACATCAGGGCATCTGGGTTGCTGAATGACACAAGGAAACCATCAAGATCTCCTTGAATGGCGTGAGCCTGGAGCATGATGCTGTGCTGCTCGGCATTTCGGGTGTGGATGCATGTCCATGCAGTTTTTAACGCGTTGCGCGCGCTGCAGGTTAGCGCTGGGGCAGGCGGGCAAATGGCCAGCCCACGCCACGAACCCTGCCGTGTCACCAACCATGTCTCTGTTCTTGCGCGCCACGCGTTTCCCAGCCTCTGGTGTATCAGGTTGTTTTGCTTCTCTGCTGTCTCCCACCATGGCACCAACCACGTCTCTGTTGCTTTTGTTCAGGTGACGATATGTTCATTTTAAACCTGCTCGCCGCCCCGTGTCTGAGCCGGCTATGGGCATCCATGCCGGATGGTCGGCCACAGCGCAGTCGGAAGATGTTTGGGATGCCAAGATTGCAGCGCATGGCACGCTTAACGCAGCAAGTGTCGGACAGGGCCACCACATTTTTTGCCAGAAGCCAATACTTTAGCGAACTTGAAAATGCTCGCTCGTGTCACATGGCCCTTGAATTTCGTGCCATGGACAGGTCTCAATAAGCCAATGCCGAAAGCCAGACCTGCCTTCATCTCCCACTTGCACAACTGATCACAACTCCCATCTTGCAATTTGGGCAGATGTACGATTCGCAATGTGATGCAGCCCAGTGCAGCCCAGGTACAGCATTCAACTCCCAGCAGGCACATGCATCGTTTTTCGATACCGCACCAGATCGGAATCAGAGACACGAGTTGCAGATGATCAACGTAAGTCCGCGAGTTCGTGTCATGTCATCATCATGTTCCGGATGCGCCAATGCACGTTTGCCATCGGTCAGGCTTAGTAGTGGACCGGGCAAACAATGGGTTCGAGGGGCTGCAGGTGCCGAAGCTCAGACTCAATGCAAACGTGTAAACAACCTATGTATTTGTGCACTCGGCCTGTGTTCCCAGGTCGGAACATGGGCATTTCGAACCGAAGTCGGCTCAACGTGCTGCCGGCTCGTTTCTTTAAGAAAGGAGACATTAAGAGACATTACAGTTAAAGCTAGCGGCGTTCCTCGTGGTAGAAAACAATTTGTCGGGATCTGTCGCGACCGTGGCAAATGCGTTTGAGCTGATGCCACCCTCCTCCCCCCTTGCCCTCTCCTTCGCTCCTTCGCGCTCCCCCTCCCCTCTGCCCTTCTCCCCTGCTTCCCACTCCCCTCCCCCTCCTCTCCCCCTCTGCTCTGTTCTAGCTCGGCATCCTGCGCGGCAACAGAGGGGGCATGTTCTTTGGTTTTGTCAAAGGAGCTTTGGAGAGGGGCTGCGTTCTTGCCGTGCCAGGTTCCAGCAGGTGTACTTCGGATTGCCAGCTGGAGCCATTGCAGGACGACCCCTTGCCAAACCAATTTCCAGCCTGACTCGTACTTTTAGAATTTAGAGCGCAGCTCGGAACCCCTGTAGCCGGGAGAGTTAACCCTGGAGGAATCATCACCGGCATCGTGCTGTTCTTGGCGTCGCTCGTCGTATGCGTTAATGGGGGAGACCAGTCAACTGAGTCAGCTTCATGCTCAAAATGCTTCATGGCTGGCGCTTGTGCGCTTGTGGTTGAACAATGGAAGTTCTGATGGGATAGATGCTTCTTCATTAAGTACTATCCGTTTTGCCAGATTGGACTGTGGTCGTGCGCATGCCCCCATGGATTTGCAAGAAGTTCTTTGGCTTCCGTCTGTTTGTCCATCATCCACCAGCTACGAGCACGAACTCCAAGTAGTAAGCAGCGTGGACGTCAACGTGATATGCTGCAGCAATCCTCAGTGTGTCCTCTCTCGATCGAATGTTGCAGCACGTTCAACAGCAGCTTGCGTAGACCTTGCGTGGCACCGGAGCCTTACCTTCACCAGCCACAGTCAGGTAGTTGAGCCATTTCGGCAGTACAAGCCAAGCCATGCTACCCAAATTCCGTGAACGTGATCAGTCATTAATTAGATGTTTGCACAGGGCACTCTGAGAATGTGCGGCTGAAGGACGGTAATGTTCGAATGCTAACGCAGGCCAACTGCGAAGGACCCAGACAACTCATTTCGCCGGCAAATCTTCGGGGTCGGGATCGCGGGAAGAGCGGTTGGTTCCCCGTGGGAAGAATGTGAATGTGCACAGCCAACACATGCCACACCAACAGCCCGTTGTGCCTTGTCATACACGTTGTACTCCCAAGTACCTTTGCCGCTTTTCGCTGCTTGTACCGTTTTGCCCGGTCCGAGGACCCTTCTTTTTTAAAGTTTGATGCTTTCAGCTCGAAGTCAGAACACTTTCTTGTGATTATTGAAATCAAAGAGTGGCAAGACGAAGTCATAACAGAGTCATCTGTTGCTGCAGCTTGCAGGGCCTTCCGAGTTTGACCCAGCCCGCTGGCCGGGGGACGATACAGTACAGAACGCAAAATAGTTTCTTGGGCACTGTGCACTGACCGGTTCAGCTACCCTTTTCGAAGCTGGTCTCGGTTACCGGGTTGGGTTCTCATGAAGGGGAAAACAAGTTTTGTTACGACCCTTGCAAGAATCACAATCATGTTTGTTGCGGGGTCTCCCGCTGTACCGTTTGTGTCATGGTCGCCTAGGCAACCACACTTTTGCACGTTGTTCTTTTTTCTCTTTCTTTGTGCTGTTTTACCGCGTGCAGTCGGCTGTTTGCTTTTACCGTTTTACCGGTGTTACCGTGCTCGGCTCAGAGATCCACTTTTAGGTTTGTCCTTGTTCGCTTCGCAGCCTTCCACCGCATTGGTTTCAACAATTCCAAGCCAGCACAGGCTGCAGGCATCAGTCAGTGCGAGGGCCATGATCAGTGCATCTTGTTTGTATCTTCTGCCACGGTAGCAGTGTCGACGAATTTTGTCTATCGTGGGCACGATGACACCTGTAAATCTTCGGAGAAGAGCATCGAACGTTCGTAAACGAAAACGCTTTTGGCACATTTTTGAGATGAGGATTAGTCCCTGCCGTCAACTTTGTTGCCTCGCTGAGGAGGCGAGAGGACTTTTGTTAGGACTGTTTTTTGCAAGACAGAGGGCATCGGCGCACGAATGCGATGACAGATGTTGACATGACTCGGTGATACAAACTTTGTGTTGGCAGACGCTAGACGCTGAGGGCCATCGCTGGCGCAATCGTCTTTTTCCGCTGGAAGGTGATCAAGAAGTACGATGCTTTGCTGCGAGGAGTTGCCGACTCCTATCTCCACGTTCCCTATCTCCACGTTCTTTCCCCTGCATTCTTTGGATTCTATAAGTACTGCTTGCATTCTTGCAAGGACATCGAAACCCTCATCGTGAGCCAAGCACATATACACGGCTATACTTCCGACGTGCACTTGCAGCCTCACTCCCCAAACTCGCTGGCGCACGTGCACACCTGTTACACACGACGCACTCAAAGTCGCTGAAGTCCTCGTGTCAGCCTTTGCCGAGGAAAGTCGAGTGCAGCCTGAGGAGGGCAGCACACCCAAGGTTCAGACAATTTCAGACATAAGCCGGCTAAGCGGCAAAAGTAGAATGATCGGGACAGCCAGTGCTTTCAATCTCGGAGGGCGTGGCTGGGAAGTTTGATGCATTGGCCATATACAGGATTGCTGAATGAGAGCTTGCCTTGCGAGGCTTCACAAGTGCACACGCTTCACAATGATGCAGACGCTTGCTGCAACATATCCGGCCTTGGCGAACACTGCTACGGCCTGGGATCGGGCTTCCAAGCTTCAATCCTTTGAGCATCAGTTGTAGAGATGTTCTGCAAGCCCCACCACAGGGAGAGCCGTTTCTGCAACACGAGGTCCGTATGTCGGCACGCGCATCGTGCAGGGAGGGCTCCGCATGTTGAGATCTTGAATGGTATGGTTCCCAAGCAATCCCAAGCACATGTTGGAAACTATAAGGCCTGCGGTGCAGGTGAAAAGTCTGCTCAACATGAAGCTGCCAAGGAGCACTTGCCAAGCAACGAGCGCTTTTGGGAGAGAGCGCTGATCCGCTCGAAGGTCTGGAGCACAGATTCCTTGCATCAACATATACAGGTAACGTCAGGTAGTAACACACTGCAACTTTACGCGTTTCTCACAGCTCGCCCCCCAAGAGAAAAACAATCAGACATGGCATGTCGTATGTCCAGTACAAGCAGGGGCCGCAAATTTTGAGAGCAAAGTGGTGACGTGGTACGTGGTGGCAATCCGAGATGTCTCTCCGCCCCTGCACTATGCCATACTGTGCCATACTGTGCCATACTATGCCTGGTAGCATGAGGTGGTAAGTGGCTTTTTAGCATGGCAACGTTTGCAGAGTCGAAGGAAGATGTTCTGGCCGACAACCTTGAGGAGTTTAGACCTGACCATGCTTGGCACGCTTTGGCAAAACATGTCCTGTACTCGTAGCATTGTAGTCCGCATAATTCGCATATGTTTCGCGAACAAATGCATTAATCTCCAAATCCAACTATCCAACTCTGCTCAAGGAGGAGCTTCCAGGTTCAATCCCTTCGCACCAGAGCTCACGGCCAGCTTCCTGGTAACCAGCGCTGTGCATGAAGCTCGGATTTTGTAGGGAAAGGCCACAGGGCTTGAATGAGGGAGTACGACTTAAATCGAAGACATGCAAAGTTCATGAGCAAGGTCGATCTTTCGTAGGTCAAGGTTGGGGCAAGCTTTCGGTGAGGCGACCATCTGTTTCTTCCAACTTGGAGACTAACCAAGTGAGGCCAGCCACAGTGTGTGTCAAGAGCAGTGACAGTTTTGCCTGCTTCATACAGCACAGGAGTACCAGAGTCATGGAACATCTGACAAGGTTTGTCTGAACATGTTTGTCTAAACATGTGAAGAGAAGCCAAATTGGGGTGCGTGCGCGCGACCCACCCATCCACCCAACCACCCACCAGCCATCCACCCAACCCACCCCCCCACACCCACACGCACCCACACACACCCACACATGCGAAAGTACACTAGAGATCACTAGAGCGAGAATCACCACAAACTACTCTGAAGTAGCGTGCAAGACTCACTCAATTTCAGCCTAACTTACTGAACCCTTAAAGTTCGCACCACCCACACCTTTTGTCGTGGACCAAAGTCCAGGCTTGAGCCAAATCGTCGCAAAGTCTCAAGGGAAAGTAGGGTCATGTTTCGACACGCCCCCTTGAGTGTAAAGTCACCAAAGACAGCAAGAAGGAAGTACTCCTATCTACTGCACAACAGTCGCCACAGGCCTCGAGTAGAACTGCTGCAAGAAAGTTCGTGGTGCTCGCTGTGAACTGCCTTGGCACAGCAAATTGCAGCGACTCATCTGCGTCAAAGTTGCGTGCACCAACCATCGGCCCATTCAAGGGCAGCGATGGAGCAAAATCAGCCATCACCGGCCCAGCCCGTAGGCGAAAAGTAGCCTTTCAACGTCGAGAGGCACATATTTCACGCCACCTGCGAAAAGTAGTGGGTCTACCCACCCACCCACCCACAGACACAACACACACACACACACGTACACGTGCGCACACATGTAAACACACACACACAGAGCCGCCCGCCCATCCATACACACACACAGGACAGCGTGTTCATGCGCTTTGCCTCATGCGCTTGCTTCTTTTTGGCTTGAGGGGACAGCACCCGAAAATCGTAGTTAATGCTTCCAGGCGACCTTCAAATGCTTCGAGCATTCCGCATGTGGGCCGAGCCAGGTGCCGACGTGTGTGTGTGTGTGTGTGTGTGTGTGTGTGTGTGTGTGTGTGTGTTTGTGTGTGTGTGTGTGTGTGTCTGTGTGTCTCTGTGTGTCTCTGTGTGTGTGTCTGTGTGTCTGTGTGTGTCTGTGTGTGTCTGTGTGTGTCTGTGTGTGTCTGTGTGTCTGTGTGTCTGTGTGTGTGTGTGTCTGTGTCTGTGTCTGTGTCGGTGTGTTTGTGTGGGTGCAAGGGTGCGTGCGTGCGCGCATGCGTGGGTGCGTATGTGCATGCACCTGTGCGTGCATGCGCTACCTTCGGCGCTGCTCAATAAGTGTTCCATCGATCCGTCAACCAATCAAAATCAACCAGATGTGGCAGAACTTCTGCAAAAAGACAGACAAGAAGGTAATAACTTTGTGCTTGGGAACCTCAACACCGGCATGTGCTAGATTGGAACGATTTTCTTGGCGCTGCAACATATCCGGCGCAAAAACGAATGCAACTTGCGGATGGAAAAGCACCGTTTCCACGAACAGGCTTGGATGATGTTTCGGACAAGCCAGGCTAAACACGTGGGGTACGGAATGTTGCAATTCAGTTGCGCCCCCAACCCCCCCCCCCCTTTTTGAAAGCCGTGCAAACGTGCTTCAAAGCTTAATATGAATCTTTTTCAACCCATCATGCGATCATTGTGTTTGCAAAGGGGGGGGGGGGGGCTGCAAGCTTGCTTCAAAGCATATGAATCCTTTTTCAAAAGCTGTGTGAGCATTGTTTTTTGCATTGCTGCTTGCAATAATATACATATGTATATGTGTGTGTATGTATGCATGTAGGTATGTAGGTATGTAGGTATGTAGGTATGTATGTGTGTATGTGTGTATGTCTATGTGTATGTGTGTATGTGTGTGTTTTTATGAAAGGAGTCGAAATTGAAATTAGCGTCCGTCAGTACTGTTGCCAGGGTTTGGCGCGATTTTAGTTAAGGCGCATCAACAGCCAATGAATGTGTAATTTCTAAGATTTGGTGCATTGGTGCGGTTTTTGCAATGATTCAGGAGCTCGAAACGCAGAAAAAAACTCATGATAGTATTTAAACGTGTTAAAGGCCCGTGCATGCTGTAATTGCTAGCTGCTAGGATTTTGCGCACTGTCGAGCAGTCGAACGTGCAGAAATACCATGATTTAACAGTTTTTCCAATTTTTGCAATGATTGAGGATTTCGAAACGCGGAAAAGTTTGCAAATTGCAGTATTTACAGTGCACGAACAGCCCGTGAATGCTGCAATTGCTAGGATTCGGCGCACTGTCAATCAGGCGAACGTACAGAAATACCATGATTTACAGCTCTTTTTGCCGTTTCTGCAATGATTCAGCAGCAAATCGCAATATTTAAAGGCGTATTAAAAAAACGGTGACTGCTGTAATTGCTCTGATTCGGTGCCTGCATGTTAAGCAGGCGAACGTGCATAATACCATGATTTTCAGGTTTTTGCAATGATTCAGGAGCTCCAAATGCGCAAGACACTGCAAACAAATTACAGTATTTACAGC
The DNA here is from genome assembly GCA_905221605.1 of Symbiodinium natans. NCBI lineage: Eukaryota > Dinophyceae > Suessiales > Symbiodiniaceae > Symbiodinium > Symbiodinium natans. The sequence continues at coordinate 11,673 of CAJNDS010002586.1, read as the reverse complement.
CCGTCGACCGCCGAGGTGTCGAGCCAGACCTAGGGAAAGGAAAAAAGGAGAGCCAGACCTAGGAGAAAAAAAACCTCCCCCCAGGTCAAGACCCTTGAACGAGCGAACATGCGTGTGCGGAACGAAAACGCGGGATCCTCATAGTCGCAAGTCTGCAGCGGAAGACGGGAGAATGGCTGGAAGTCGATTCGAACTTCGGGTTAAATTCAATTTCAAGCCATTCCTACGGCTTGTCGTTGTCGAGCTCTGGATTGAAATCGTTGTCAATCCATTCTGGCCAGCGCAACAAAATCGGTTCAATCCAGGGCTCTCTCCAAGACTTGGAGAAGTTGGCGCTGATGTGGTGTCTGCAGTGCAGGTGGCGGCAAAATGCCCGGAATAGCCATATCTTTCTGTCACATAAACACAACACCTGAATAAGCCTGAAATGGATAGATCTCATATATTCTTCGTTGCATCTCCGCTTGTTCGCTCGGAGTTGCTTTACCTTAAGCCCCTCCTGTACACGCAAGTATTCCGGATTACATGCCGAGTTGAATGCTGCACCGATGCTCCGGTCATCGGTCCCCAAGAAGGGGAACATTTTGCAAGGAATCATTTTGGAAATCGGATTACAAACGGTTTTAATTCGAAAGGTCCGTGGAAGTGCAGGCAAACCTCTCGGCTTGGAATAGCTTTTAATCTGAAGTTACCATTGAATTCCAGCCACACCCCGAAAGACGGCTGCTGGGACTAGTTGGTGGCAGCCAGGTATAGCCTGGATGTGTCAGGCAGGGTTGCCCGGGGCGTGTCGAGAACCAAGGGCGGCCGAGTTGGGAATGGCCGGCGGTCGAGTTGGTAACAAAAAGACAGAGAACGTGACGAGTTTGGACTATCCAGCATTGGAGTTGGGGACTGAGGTGTTTGGCGTCCTAGGCTTTATAGGTGTTTTGAGGGTTGGGGTAACGTGGTGAGTTGCTGTGGTTGCGGTGCTCGTGAATTGCAGTTGGCGACGCAGAACTGCGCTGGATCTGTAGTTGTTTGTGTTCGTGATTTGTTTTCATGGTGCGGCTTTGTGATCCATCTGATGTGCACGTGTTTGCGCTCTGGGTTGGGCGTCTTTTTGGGGTGCCTAAGCCTAGAGTGTGTGTGTGTGTGTGTGTGTTCTTGAACACCTGTTGGCTGGCATGTTTCTTTCAAGTACGTGGCCCTTTTGATCCATTCTTGGCCACGGAGCAAGACAACGTGATTTGGTGCACATAGCTGGCGCACGCAGGTCCAGTATGTGATGCGACGAAGCACTATGTTGAGAGAAAAGAAAACGTTGTCGCAGCAGAATCACAGGCATGGGTCCAAGCAGACCAACCTCGTGCAGTCACTGCCAGTCAGGCTGGGACGTAAGTTCCAATTATTGCGGAAGCGGGTCCAGCAAGGTTTCATGATGCCTGCGCACAATGTCAAAGTCAAACTCGCCCTGGATTGCAGAGCCTTTTTGCCCCCCCCTTGTATTCCACATGTGTTGTTAGTTTTTTTGCAACGGTAGCGCAACTGCAAGCCAGGCGGTTTTCCAAAGGCAACGACATGGAGCCTGGCAACGAGCAGCGCTGGCATCCGATTCCCCTTTTGAGCCCTTTACGTGCAGTCCTAGCATCCTGCCGTTTGAGTTTCCGAGTATCCCCTTCAGCTTTTGCGCGCAGACTTGCATGTTCTAGACATGTTCTTTTTCGGACATTTTAGCAGACATGGCGTCTCTGCCAGGATCCGTCGGCCCTCGATCAATTCAACTGGCACTGGCCGAGCTCCAAGCAATGAGCACCAAATGACAAGATTGCAGATCAGATCACAGTTCGTGGCCCCCTCGTAATGGCACTGGGGGGGGGCTACTCTGAGTGCCACTTATTTCCGAAACCCATTTTGTCAGAGTGGGGGGGGGTAAGAAATAGGTACCGGGAGTCGGTTGGGCAGTCAGCTGTGCACTAGTTGTGCACTCAAGGCCAAACTGCATTTTGCAAGATGCTTACATTACAGGCCCAGTATGGGCCCCGTGCGAACTTAAAAGTGGTATTGCAAGGCAGGGGTGGCTCTTACTAGGTTTCATAAGAAGAGCGAAGGGTCAGGTCCGATAAATAGGTACTGGAGGGGGGGCTTTAGGGCGGTTTTCATTAGGTTTCATAAGCAGAAGAGTGGAGTCCCCCCCCCCCGCAGGTACCAATTTCAGATGCTTTGCTTTGCTGGGAAACCCACAGTCCCGCCTGAGTGAGGGGTCAGGTCAGGTTGCGGAAAGACCGAAAAATAGGTACTGGAGGGGGGGGGGGGTTAGGGAGGTTTTCATTAGGTTTCATAAGCAGAAGAGTGGGGTCCCCCCCCCAGCTGAGTGAGGGGTCAGGTCGGGTTGCGGAAAGACCGCAAAATAGGTACTGGAGGGGGGGGGGTTAGGGAGGTTTTCATTAGGTTTCATAAGCAGAAGAGTGGGGTTCCCCCCCCAGCTGAGTGAGGGGTCAGGTCAGGTTGCGGAGAGACCGAAAAATAGGTACTGGAAGGGGGGGGGGGGGGGTTAGGGAGGTTTTTTCATTAGGTTTCATAAGCAGAAGAGTGGGGTCCCCCCCCCAGCTGAGTGAGGGGTCAGGTCGGGTTGCGGAAAAGACCGCAAATAGGTCTGGAGGGGGGGGGGGGTTAGGGAGGTTTTCATTAGGTTTCATAAGCAGAAGAGTGGGGTTCCCCCCCCAGCTGAGTGAGGGGTCAGGTCAGGTTTGCGGAGAGACCGAAAATAGGTACTGGAGGGGGGGGGGGGGGTTAGGGAGGTTTTCATTAGGTTTCATAAGCAGAAGAGTGGGGTCCCCCCCCCAGCTGAGTGAGGGGTCAGGTCGGGTTGCGGAAAGACCGAAAAATAGGTACTGGAGGGGGGGTTTTCATTAGGTTTCACAAGCAGAAGAGTGGGGTCCCCCCCCCAGCTGAGTGAGGGGTCAGGTCAGGTTGCGGAAAGACCGCAAAATAGGTACTGGAAGGGGGGGGTGGGGAGGTTTTCATTAGGTTTCATAAGCAGAAGAGTGGGGTCCCCCCGCCAGCTGAGTGAGGGGTCAGGTCGGGTTGCGGAAAGACCGAAAAATAGGTACTGGAGGGGGGGTTTTCATTAGGTTTCACAAGCAGAAGAGTGGGGTCCCCCCCCAGCTGAGTGAGGGGTCAGGTCAGGTTGCGGAAAGACCGCAAAATAGGTACTTGAGGGGGGGGGGTGGGGAGGTTTTCATTAGGTTTCATAAGCAGAAGAGTGGGGTCCCCCCGCCAGCTGAGTGAGGGGTCAGGTCGGGTTGCGGAAAGACCGAAAAATAGGTACTGGAGGGGGCGGTTAGGGAGGTTTTCATTAGGTTTCGCAGAAGAGTGGGGTCCCCCCCCCAGCTGAGTGAGGGGTCAGGTCAGGTTGCGGAAAGACCGAAAAATAGGTACTGGAGGGGGGGGGTTAGGAGGTTTTCATTAGGTTTCATAAGCAGAAGAGTGGGGTCCCCCCCCCCAGCTGAGTGAGGGGTCAGGTCGGGTTGCGGAAAGACCGAAAAATAGGTACTGGAGGGGGGGGGTTAGGGAGGTTTTCATTAGGTTTCATAAGCAGAAGAGTGGGGTCCCCCCCCCAGCTGAGTGAGGGGTCAGGTCGGGTTGCGGAAAGACCGAAAAATAGGTACTGGAGGGGGGGGGTTAGGGAGGTTTTCATTAGGTTTCATAAGCAGAAGAGTGGGGTCCCCCCCCCAGCTGAGTGAGGGGTCAGGTCGGGTTGCGGAAAGACCGAAAAATAGGTACTGGAGGGGGGGGGTTAGGGAGGTTTTCATTAGGTTTCATAAGCAGAAGAGTGGGGTCCCCCCCCCAGCTGAGTGAGGGCTCAGGTCGGGTTGCGGAAAGACCGAAAAATAGGTACTGGAGGGGGGGGGTTAGGGAGGCTTTCATTAGGTTTCGCAGAAGAGTGGGGTCCCCCCCCCAGCTGAGTGAGGGGTCAGGTCGGGTTGCGGAAAGACCGAAAAATAGGTACTGGAGGAGAGGGGTTAGGGAGGTTTTCATTAGGTTTCAGAAGCAGAAGAGTGGGGTCCCCCCCCCAGCTGAGTGAGGGGTCAGGTCAGGTTGCGGAAAGACCGAAAAATAGGTACTGGAGGGGGGGGGTTAGGGAGGTTTTCATTAGGTTTCATAAGCAGAAGAGTGGGGTCCTCCCCCCAGCTGAGTGAGGGGTTGCGGAAAGACCGGAAAATAGGTACTGGAGGGGGGGGGTTAGGGAGGTTTTCATTAGGTTTCATAAGCAGAAGAGTGGGGTCCCCCCCGCCCCAGCAGGTACCTATTTCAGATTTTTTGCTTTACTGGGAAAGCCATCCAGCCCCGCCATTATGAAGGGTCAGGTTGCGGAGAGACCCCGGACGCTGTGAGAGCATCCTCCCTTAAGATCGTTTTGTAGTGCATGCATCTTCAGGACATGTGCTCATGTCAGAGTGGTCCCCCCCCCCCCCCCAACGAAAAAAAAAAGGAAAAGGTACGGGTACCTATTTTTTAGGGTGGAGGGGGGGGCCCCCCCCTTTCTCTCGAGGGGGTGGTCGTATCCAAAGGAAGCAACCCAACAGTCGGCCTGTATTGTATTTGCCTGAACTCACTATTGCGGTTCGTAAATGGTTCGGAACCTGCCACAACTTAAGATCTATCTTGCCTTAGGCCAGATTCGCGCTTCAGAAAAGGGACAGGGGTTGAAGAGAATTCAGCTCATGGCGGCAGCGGAGGGATGGCGCAGCAGAGGCTTCAGCCTGTTTACATCTCGTGAAATCTTCGAGCCATCCCCACCCGCCAGATGTGCCTTGCACAACTTCTGGTCGCCAATACCAAACTACCAAAAAAGGAGCAACATACCTTGAATGTGAAACCGTTCGCGAGTACAGCTGCAGCGTCCAAGTGAGTGCTGATGAAGTAGCATCCAAATCCTTGTTTCCAAATTCATCCGGAAATCGATTGGTTGGTTTTGTCATTTCAGGTGTGACCTCGGGATTCTGTTGGTGCTCCCTGCGCAAGCGGCACGTGCATATAAAGTCGACATGTTATGAGTTATGAGCCTGCAATTGCCCTCATGTTTATCGTTGTCGACGTCACTTGACGCTCAATGTGAGTGAGCCCATGCAACTGCTCCCATGATGGCAGCTATCTCTACACAGGCTTGCCGTGCTAAGTCCACACAACATGTGCCGAAGGGCCTCTTCAGTCTTGTAATTGCTTTTTGTCCACGAAACATCCATAGTGCACCTTCAGGGTCCCTGGCGCTTCAGAGCGCAGGGCTCGCCGGAAGGCTCCGCGTGGGATTCCCAGACAAAAGCTATGCACAATGTCAAGCTGTAAAGCGCTCCTTGACCGTGCTGCTCGGCACACGTGTGTGCCTAGGCTCCACATGTGGATGGCGCAGCCGATGGCACCGGTAGCAGTAGTGTCGAAAGGCCTGGAATTGGGCGGGGGGACAGCTGTGATCGAAAGGATCAACGACTTGTCACTTTTTTGGGTCCAATCAGTTGTAATTAAGATCATCACAGGCGACGTCCTTCAAAGACCTCGCATGAGACGTCTCCGCGGCCTTCGCGAGATCCCTCACCATCGCGCCCCATGGCTGGGAAGCTGTTTGCCAGTCCAAGAGTCAGTACAAGAGCATGCGCCCAGTCCAGAAGAGCAGTTCTCAGCAAAATGAACCGTTTTCACCTCACGTGCTTGCCGGAGTACACACGGGTACTCCGAAGAGTGAATGCAGATACCGGAAAGGCATGTTGGACACTGAATCTGTTTTTCTGTCGTTACTGTCGTTTCACGGATTCACGGGTTGTTGATGTTGGCAGGATTTTGAGCGGCTGGGCTAATTCCGTAGTTCTGTAATCCAGTGAAATCCTTTCCAGCTTGCTAAAGGTGCCTTGTACCGAGGTTTCCTCGAGGGCAGTCAGGTCCTCCGCGAGGAGGCTGCGAGCATGGCTGCCAGCAGGCGTGCGGGGCGCCGTGTGGTTTTTGCTTGGCTTTGCTTGCCTTAACAGAACCAACTTTGACACCTCCGGCGCTAATAATGAAAAACCCAAGCTTCCCCAGCTGCATCCTGACCCCATCTACGCCCTGAGGGTTTGCCACTGTAACAGTCTAAGGCCATGAAAAGATCAGCTCACGCTGTCATCACAACTGTCTTCCCGGTCCAATCGGGACACCGCCTCATCACACAATTCAGCTGCAATACGGCATACTACTTGTGCCTCTAGCCGAAATGCAAAGGTTGCCTAGAAAGCTCGATGTTGCCGCTGTGCCGAGATACATGTTAAGGTGACTGTGTCGGAAGCGGCATGCTTGACTTAACACAAGGCACCCTAGATCACCCTAGAGCAAAAAAAGTTAACACCACGCATAGGTGCCAACATAGAGCTGAGGGAGCGTTCGGGAAAAGGCACAGTTAGTCAAGTTTTTGTCCGGGAAGATGGTTGGCGGACAGTTCTGGTTTTTTAGGCCGAAGTAGCAAAGAACCGTTCAGCGTCAAGTGGTCCAATGTGGAATCTTTTTTTGCATTTGGCTAATTGGAGTCGATTGGTCCAGCCGTGGCGCTATCTTTCTAGTTTTTGTCTATTAAGATGCGCACTTCGTTCTCCAATTCTAATGTTAATACATGCGTAAACTTGCCTTAATATTATAAGTTGTTTGTTTCACGTCGTAGTTGTATACTGAGTGAAGAGAGTGAGTGGACTATTTTATAAGTTTACGCATGAATTTCGTGAGCGATTGAACGAAGCAAAAGACGCCCTTTAAAATTATACTTGTAGGGTCCTTTACACTATTAATATTACAACGAAGTGAAGGAAAAGGCAAGGACTGTTAGGACGCGCGCTTTTACGAACGCAAGAACACTTAAATACGGGCCCCATTATAATATCTTTACTACTGGCCCGTACTATTATTACGTAGAGAACGTAATGAGCGCACAAATGAACGAATTTGGTGAGTGAATTTAGTGCGTGAATTCATGAACGAAGCACGGGCCTTACAACTATATCATATGGGCCCGTTATGTAGTGAGCAATTTTAATTCAGTTGTAAGGAAGAAAATGACGCGCGGCGCTAAAGTAGAGGCCTTCCTAGCTCAGAACCTGGTTCAAAATCTGGGGCCGGTCTTGCCGGTCTTACATTTCTTTCTTCTCTCCATGTCTCAGGCGGGCAATGCTGGGTTTGGGCCCCGCCCAGCTGCGATCTCGGAACTCGGCATGAACTGAACTTCTGCCAAGTAAGTGGTTGGAGCTGGCATCTAGTGTCCTCAACTCGGCAAGCCGAATCCAGAGGCCTCCGAAGCCGCATGCTGGGAGTTCTCGCCAACACGCCCCAAGGCAAGGCCAGCACAGAGCTGAAGAGTCTGAAGAGACCAACCCGAGATCTGTATCGTGCTTGGGGCATGGCCACCAGCAGTCTGAGCCAAAGCGCATCTTGTTCCAGAAAGGTCGATTGCTACATGAGCTTCGAAACGTGCCTTGGAGTATTGAGAGCGGCTGCATACAAGTCATTGACAGGCGCGGGTTGAAGTTGATAACTTTGCTCCTGCTCAATGTCACCCCTGAATACTAAACTGGCATGAAACAGCTCTGAGCCCCAATGCCTGAATCCTAAGCTTTTCAACCCTTAAGTCCCTTGAAGTCTGCACCACCGCCATGAGGCCCGAAGCACAACAAAACCCACTCAATCGATTTTGGGGTTCGGATGGGTTCAACGTGGTTCGATATTCAGGGTGGCAGCCACACGTACACAGAAATGCTGAGTGGATGGTGGAAAAAGGACCACTTTCCAGTGCTGCGAGACCGGAAGTGGCAAACAAAAAGCTGCATCTGACCAATCTGGAGAGGCAGCAGGCACGAGGTGCACGGTGTTTTTGTGTAACGAGGTCGCCACATCTCATCGAGCAGCTGCCACTAGATGATGAGAAACATTTGTGATACAAGTTGTTGTTAGTCAGATGTGTGTCTATATATACATATATATATATATTGTTTTCGCCCAGTTTGGTTTTGAGGAAACTGGTGTGTGTCAGGGGTGCACGATGGGTTGAGGACCCATCATGATATTGTACCTTGTCTTTGCGTTCTGTACTTTTTTTCAGTCTAGGGTTTATCGCCATCAAAGGCGACGGGCTTGGCCGTTTGTTGGGATGAGTTATCAGCATGATATTCAAGTCGTGCTTCTGGGAACATAAGGTTCTCGCACGTGTGAAGTGCTCGCCATGTTTTGCTTTTGCGGCAGTGGCGGATGACCGCTCTCCTGTAGCCGCTTGGCTTTGTGTGGATGACTTGGATGTTCCTTAAAACTTCCTGGATTGTTCGGGAATCCCCAGATTAAACGAACGCAGAATTTCGGAAGGTTCTGGAACTGTATATTGATCCCTGGGGCGGAAAAATCGTAGGTTTGGCAGGTCTGGATGATTGATGATATATGTTGGAGAACAAGATTGTTGCGACCACGAAAGTGTTCCCTTATTTCTCATTGGTTCTGAGAACACGTGTGGAAAATCGCGACAGGCCTGTGAAAGGTTTACGATTGGGCGATAGGTTGGAAAAGTATTGGTGATTCGTGTTTGTATCTTCGAGCTTGATGAGAAGAGGTCTGGAACTCTGAATTTGGATTCATTTGTTTTCGTATAGAAAGATTCGGATGTACTGTCTCTATAAAAGGTTACGGTCTGCGGTAGCCCTGTGGTATTCTCATTCTCTTCTTCACTTTCAGGATTTTTTCTGAAGATTTTTGGAAATTTCGGGAATTCCCGGAACCGAAATTTCGGGAATTTCCGGCCAGCTGGGGTTCATTTTTGGGATTTCTCTTCTGTAGTACACTTCAGTCGGCTCGGTTTTGAGATTTTTTCGGTTCGGTTTTGTAGTATTGTACTAGTACGAAATTAGTCTTGTTTAATGAACTAGATATATCCCCATACAGGCTACGGGCTCGGACGCGTTTTTCGCTCTGCGGCAGCGAAAATTGCCAGGAATTTTCAGTATTTATTCTCGAAAATTTCTGGAAATTTTGGGAATAGCCGAAAAGTCGCGGGAATTTTCGGGATCCCCGGGTCCAGGGTTTTAGGGTTTAGGGTTTAGATTCGTTTTTATCTCCAGTGGTGTGATGGGATAGAAGGGGGGTGTAAGGGGTGTAACGGTGGTGTGAAGGGGGTAAAGGGTGTTAGGGGGTAGGCTGTTAGGGGTGTTCGGGGGTTTTGATGGGTAGGGTAAGGGGGGTGTCAGGAGTAAACGACCTGGAGCGGGGGGGGGAGGGGGCAAGGGGGATAGAAGAGGGGTATGAGGGTGGTGGAAGCAGGTGGTGCAAAAAGAATAAGGGGTGCGGTGTAATGGGGGGTCTAAGCGGGTGTAAGGGTGGGTGCAAAGGGGGTGTCAGGATAGGATACTGTAACGGGTGATATTTAAGGGGAGGAAGCCTTTCAAAAATTTTATAATATCCCCATAAAAGACTACGGGCTCGACCCCTATTTTCGCTCTGCGGCCGCCTTGTCGGATGCCCCACCTCCTTTTCCGGTCAATTTGGCTGCTTGTGGGGGCCTTGTAGGGGGATCCGGAAAATTCCGGTAATTTTCAGGATTATTCTCCAAAAATCCGAGAAATTTTGGGAATTCCCCGGACCCGAAAATTCCGGGAATTTTCGGGATCTCCCGGGTTCAGGGTTTAAGGGTTTTACGGTTTACGGTTTAGGGTTTTGGGGTTCAATAGAAATTGTATAGTGTTTGTGTCCGGAGTTTTGTCGTGTTTTGGGGGGTTTTGTTTATGGTTTGGGTTTTGTCGGGTGAGGTGGGGGGGTTGGGGTTGGGGCTGAAAGGCTGGGGTTTTTGGAGGTTGTTGTTTTTTGTTTTTGTTGTAATGGTTTGGGATTTGTCGGGTATGATGGGGGGCGGGTGGTTTTGGGGTGCTGAGGGCTTGGGGTTGAGGTGGCTGAGGCGGTGGGGTTTGAGATTGAGGAGGCTAGCGAAGTATGGAGGGGTTGTTGAAGGGAGTAAGATAATATACAAAATATTTTATGAAATCGATTTTGAAAAATTTCTATCTATAAAAAGAGAATATCTGATTTTTTCAATTATCCCTATAAAAGGCTACGGGCTCGACCCTGTTTTCGCTCTGCGGCCGCCCTGTCGGTTGCCCCGCCTCCTCTTCCGGTCAATTTGGCTGCTTGTGAGGGCCTTGCAGGGGGATCCGGAAAATTCCGGGAATTTTCAAGCTTTTTGTTCAAAAATCCTTGGAATTTTGGGAATCACCCGGATCTGAAAATTCCCGGAATTTTCGGAATCACCCGGATTGAGGTTCAGGCTTTCCGGGTTGGATTTAAGGTTCCAGCGCAACAGGGATGACGTGGGTGCCCCTTCACCTTCAAGGAAATCTCTTGGTCCAGAGTAGTTCCGATGACGGTCGCCGCCCGCCAGCTGTTCAAGGGGGTTCGGCCTCACGATCACATATCAGCAACAGCTCTCGAAAAATCCTAGGAATTTAAAATTCCGGGAATTTTCGGGATCCCCCGGGTCAGGGTTTTACGCTTTACGGTGTAGGGTTTTGGGGTTTAATAGAAATTGTATAGGGTTTGTGTCCGGAGTTTTGTCGTGTTTTGGGGGGGTTTTGCTTTTTGTTTTTGCTGTAATGGTTTGGGTTGTGTCGGGTGTGGTGGGGGGTGGGTGGTTTTGGGGTGCTGAGGGGTTGGGGCTGAAAGGCTGGGGTTTTGGGGGGTTTTCCCGAATGCCCGTGGTGGTGGTCCCGTGGTCCGTGGTCCCGTGGTGGTTCGTCGTGGTGGTCCCACAGCGTGGTGGTGGTCCCGTGGTGGTGGTGCTCCTTTGGTAGTGGTGGTCTGTCGTGGTGGTGGCGGTGTCCGTGGTGGTGGTGGTGGTCCCTGGTGGCCGTGGTAGTGGTCCCGTGGTGGTGGTCCCATGGTGGTGGCCGGGTGGTGCCGTGGCGGTGGTCCGTGGCGGTGGTCCGCGGTGGTGGTCTCCTGGTGGTGGTTCCGTGGTGGTCCCGTGGTGGTTGTCTCGTGGTGGTGGTCCCGTGGTGGTGGTCCCGTGGTGGTGGTCCCGTGGTGGTGGTCCGCGGCGGTGGTCCGTGGTGGTTGGTCCGGTCCGTGGCGGGGGTCCGTGCGGGTGGTTGTGTTGGTGATCGTGGTGGTGGTCTCGTGGTGGTGGTTTTGTGGTGGTGGTCTCGTGGTGGTGGTCTTCTGGTGGTGGTCTCGTGGTGGTGGTCCGTGGGTTTTAATATGTCATATTTTGCGATGAATATGATAAGTTTCTATATTCGGGATCATAATTTGTTTTTTGTTTTTGTTGTATTGGTTTGGGTTTGTTGGGTCTGATGGGGGATGAGTGGTTTTGGGATGGGAGGGGCTGGGGTTGGAGGATTGAGGGGGCCGAGGGCTTGGATTTGGGGTTATGGCTGAGGGATTGGGATTTGAGGGGTTAGGATTGAGAGATTGAGGAGGATTTGATGAGGGATTGTTTAGGATTTGGGGAGGAACGATTGGAGGGAGGAATTTTGATTTTGGTAATTATTGAGAGGTATGGTTATTGAGGAATTGTTGGTGATTATGAAATTTCTTGGATTTTTGTGGGAGTTATGGGATTTTTACTTCTGGATATAAGGGAAATTTGCATTTTCTTATGATTTTGATGATATTATATTAAATGATTTATATAAAGGGAATGGATATTGA